>JAAVUD010000217.1:0-101577 GCA_014898915.1 Fusarium chlamydosporum | reverse complement strand
CTTTTCCCCCCCCCCCCCCTCTCACTTTAAACCCTTTCTATTTTCCCTTTTAGAAACGGTGTCATATCTTACAGCCCTATCACTTGCGCATAAATTTGATAGGTTAATCAGGAAGGTGATAATGCACGGGAACTTTGTATGGAATATGTAACACCTTCTCCTTTGGGCATATCAGTAATGTTGGCTATTATTACAACCGTGGAAACATTACCACCTTCTCATCTTCCTTTATCGTTGCAAGCCATGTTTATACCTATTCGCCAGCTGAAACCACCTAGTTAGTCGTTTGGTGTTACGCCACTTGACTGTGCCGAGTTTTCCCTAATAGTCATGGGCTACACCTGGACCGAAACGGTATGGGAGGATATACCTCGAGAAGACATTAAGTGACGCAATTATTGACATGTTTGTAGGACACAACCTACCCAAATATTTTTCATACTGAGGAGATTAGTGGCTATGCTTATCCTATCAAGTTCATGGTGGTTCTGCAAGTATAAATACCCCCTTCCTATCTCTCTCGGAGATACAAGAATCCCAAAATCCTCAGTATCCTCTGATCCTGCTACCACAAGTCTGTTTAGCAGTTGTGTATACCAGACGGTATCAGATCTTTATTGCGTATACTTGGGACCTTTGCAAAGGCTTATCATTCAACCGTACCATTCTCCCACAGAGCCACCACTATATCAACTCCACCAAGTTACCAAAAATGCCAGTTACTCCTGAGAACAGTACCCCTGCCGACCTGGCTGGCGAGTCGGTTCATTTCCCGAGCTTACGACCGTGGCTCTCGAAATGGCCAAGCGAAAGCAACCCAAACCTAGAAATGCTATCTAAGTTCACCAACGAAATGCTCGAGAAGTATGATCTTTAATAAATCTATCAGTAGCATCGAATACTGAATGAAATGTAACGGCAGAGTTGTAGAAAATAAGGAAATACTCGAGGCCTACAAGAAAACTGGGTTTGCCAGATTTGCAGTTATGTTAGTATCATACAGATATGTATTTTTGATGTGGCTTTCCTTAATAACCAAAATCCTTTCAGGTGTTTCCCGTCTCTGTCAGTTGAGATGCTCCGATTCGTAACTGTGTACAACTTGTGGGTGTTTCTCTGGGATGACGATCTTGAAAAGGTAGGAGCGCTTGGAGACAAGGACCAGCTCGATCGTTATTACGAGGTTTCTACTGAATATGCCAAAAACGCGTTTACTGATATTCACGGAAGAGATACTCCTGAACCACGATGTTCGGTGAGATCCATGACGTTACTTTATAGTTTCACTGGGGTTCTCTACGAGAACCTAGACAGAGGTGAGTTCATTCTTCGACAGTTATGTTAGCATCTCTGAAATCATGTACCTAGAACAACTTCTCGAGATGTTCAAACATCTCCAATCTTTCATGTACCACGCATATTCTCAGCATAAGCCGATACATCATCAGACTATTTTGAGTCCGGAGCTATACGTAAAACGACGATTTGAAACATTCGCGTCTAACTTTCACCTTGATTGTTTATTGTATTTAATATCTTTTCCCAGGTCTTTCTGTCTGTTTTTAGTTTGACTGACGTGGCTCATAGATTCGCGCTTGGATGCAAGATTCCTAAACCCATTATAGAGGGCAACAAGGTGTCAAGCTTGTTGAGGCACTTGATGAGCTTACTCATGTTGTAAGTCATATCAAGGTTAGGATAGAGGGAATTAGATCCTTATCTTTAACAGTATCAACGATTATCTGTCTTTTAAAGCAGAGATGGTCAGTCCTTTAAGCCCATTCAGTTGGTATAAGAAGTCTGATAATCATTAGCTAAACGGTGAAATCAACACGAACATGGTCTACTGCATATGGTACCGTGGGCCATCCCCAGACTTCAACGCTGCTGTCGAGGAACTTTTCAAAACGATCTGCTGTTCATTTGAAGCATATGATAAAATCGCTGCGGAGATTTTATCTAACAAGGGATACGATGATTCAATTCAACGAGATCTTTCACGTTTGATTCATAGTGGTCGTACTATGGTAACTGGTTGGCATCAGTGGCAGGCCGAGTCTGTCAGGTATGACCTGCAAAGATATATAGCAGCGGATGGATCTTTTACAATTCGATTTTAGTAGTAGGGATCAGTTTATTTAGGTTAATTTGCAGTGTCTAATATGCAAATGCGAGTTAAGTTGCTAAGGCCGCTAAGGCATCTCTATTTGGGATGCCTTTCTCAAGCTGCCCAGTCCCTCGCAGATGGAATGGTCTCATATGACTTTGGTCTCGATGCTGACTGTCTTCTTTAAGTGGCATCTGGCACTTGCCGTGGTGTCAAATTTCACGGGTAACATTTATTCAATCTGGGATTTGCGTCACCTTGAATATGTCTCGACACGTCCAGATGTGAGAGCTGGCGTCTACGTTTTAGCAGGACAGTCCTTGGTTGGTTCAGGTGCCAGTTGGGCTGGCTGTTGGTATTGGCGAGAGGATCAGGTTGCTGGTCTTATTACTTAAACTTTATACCAATATCCCCCTGGGGGCAGATTAAGGTTACACTTTGAAAAAACACTGTATTATATACAATTTGAGGCATCATGGCCGACCCTCCAACACAATAACTCTCTCATGAAGAACACATTAGGGTTACAAAATGACTTCTTAACAAACCTTCAGCTTTTTTATGGGGTATAAGAGTAGGTCTTTCTTCCTTCTTGCCAGTCGCCAAGACCTTCCATCTAGGTTGCTGGCCTTGGTAGGCCAGAATGATTTCGATTAGCTTATAGCGTTACCTCCCAGGTCGATTTAAAGCTATCTTGCACTTCTCGTAGACTGTCCTCGAGATGATCGCTGTCAAATATTTGTTCTCTCGTTACCCGTTGTCTTTTTTTCTTTCCCTTTCTGTCCTCCGTCTTCAGTGACACGATGCATATAAGGCGAGCAGAGCCGGCCCACTCGAGCTGAGAATGGAGCTACTTTTCTTTTTTCTGTTTTTCTTTATCATAGGCAACATCTTGCCCACAATTGATCTTCTAGGGCCCATGATCCGTTGTTTTGGTGTCGAAATCTAGATACGGATCTTTGCCGTATTGTTAATTATGCTAAATATGATGGTCTTATTATCATCGCACTGTCCGTACTTGCATTCAATAGTCGGAGTTCCCCGCCGTGAACACAAATTCTTCTTCTCGAGAAGCAACTCCAGATAGCTATACGTAAACCAAGTCGAAGACTCATGTTTATAAGCGACTAAAATCCTACAAGACCAACACGCATTGTACGTGGAGTCAGACTAATAAAATAATAACTCTGAGTAGTCTAGCCGTATTTGCACCCGTCGGACTTTTCGGGGCCGAGTGATTCAAAATAGGTTAGCGAGCTTGTCGCGGATGTAGCAATACCTGTAAATGGCCATGTACGATACATACTGTTGCAGGGCCAACAATTATTTCGGGCCCGAGCATTCAAAACAGACTTAGTTGACTGGCCCAGGCACATCCCACACCCAATGAGAGGGGCTGATATAGACAAATGCAGTGATTTAAACAGCGGACAATAGGCCGGCATTTGATTAACTGATTAAAGTCCGCAATCCTGCTCCGAATCGGGCCAACATGGTGTCTCAGGAATACTCAGTTCCATTGTAGCACAATTAGAGAGTTCAACTTCTATAACTTATAAAGAACCATAGTTGCCCGTCATCATAGTATCCAGAACAGTGACACCTCGTCAGCTTAGGAGCTATCTACACACGCTAGCATCTTACAGGAATAATCTACCTTTACAACTTCAACTACAAGGCCTCAACTACTTTGTTTCTCAACATGTCCGGTCTTAAAGTGCTCGTCGTTGGCGCGTCGATAGCAGGTCCAGCAACAGCATACTGGCTTGCGAGGATTGGTGCTCAAGTCACTGTCATCGAAAGATTCGCACAGCCACGTCTCGGAGGTCAAGCTGTTGATATCCGTACCTCAGGAGTTTCTGTTATGCGTCAAATACCAGGCATGGAAGCCCAAGTGAGAGCCCATTCGGCGGCAATTGACGGTCTCAGCATCGTCGATAGCAACAGCCGACCATACGGAACCATCGGAACCACTGGAGATCCCAACCAGCAGTCGCTGGTCTCCGAATACGAAATTTATCGTGGGGATTTGTCCAAAATTCTTGTCGGGCTCACCGAGCAAAACAGCAAGGTCAAGTATATCTATGGCGAGCAGGTGCAATCCCTACAACACAGCGAAACCGACGGCCCGACTATTGTGACGTTTGCAAACGGAACACCGGCTGCCGATTACGACCTTGTGGTTGCCTGTGACGGTGCCACTTCGAGAACTCGTGCTATGGGCCTTGGATGTCTCGTCCGGGATCATATCATCCCAACCAATAGCTGGGCAGCATACTTTTCAGTCCAAGAGGATCTCCTTGAAGGAAGCAGAGTGGCTCAGGCATATAGCGCTCCAGGTGGCCGCTTTGTCGCTGTTGGTTCCGACCGAATAGCAGGCCAATGTCGAGTTGTGTTGATGAAGCATTATTTATCAAACAAGCAAGATTCAACGGCCTCATTTCGCCAGGCCTCGGCGCAAGGAAGTGAAGTGCTGAAAGGATATGTGGCTAAGGAGTACCACGGCGTCGGATGGACAACCGGCCAGGTAGTACGACATATGATGAAGTCTGAGGATTTCTATGGCAGCGAAATTGTTCAAGTTAAGGTTCCAACCTTGAAGAAAGGTCGATTCGTTCTAGTTGGCGATGCCGGCTATGCAGCAGGATCGACTGGCAGTGGCACAAGTTTAGCTCTAACTGGAGCCTATATCCTAGCTGGTGAACTTGGAAGAAATCCTGACAATATTTCTGCTGGTTTAGAAGGGTACGAGAAACAAATGCAACCTTTTATCAGAGATATGCAGAGGATCCCGCCCTTGGTATCATCTATCATGGCGCCACAGACACCTTTGGGTATATGGGTTCGGAATCAGCTGTTTGCTTTCATTACATGGACAGGTGTTATAGGCTTTGCTCAGAAGTATCTAAGTGGTGCTACCGGTAGTACCGATAGTTTTCCAATTCCTCAGTACAGTTGGTAAGCTTGGTCAAACTCCAGCTGAGTGTATTATACTCTTGTTAAAAATAAAATGAGTACGGCCCGTCGGCATATACTACCCGACCGCAACATCATGAATGGCGCACAGGATCTTGGTGTCGCTATGCGCATGGTTTAAATTGCCATTATCCTCATGCTTCAGGATTTAGAGTACAAAGTAAATTACCTAAAACCTGGTCTAAGGTATCTTGAGCAATAGAAAACACAGTTCTTATCGGCTTTCCAACTCAATATAGATAATATATCCAGGCTATTGTCCAGTTGTAGGTCAACTATATGTAAAGTCGTAGGGAGCCTTAACTTACAAGTACTCCGACTTTCTATGATAGCTATCCAAACTACAGTATTCTCGAAACATTACTGAATATCATAGATAGGCCCACAATGACATCTCAAATAAATATTCCGTGATATCCATATCCCATCACTACTGGCATCCTGGCTATGCCAATCTCTTTCATAGTCTTGGCATCAATTACCACCATTGAGCTCAGCTTCACAGAAGTATCCATCGCCACTGCCAGTAGAACCCCATCATCCTCGCTCTTTCCACCAGGGCGAACGATGAAAATTGTCTCAGATGGGAAATGGTTTTTCTTAGGCTTCCACACCTTCGTCTTCTTAGTCTTGGTGTCGATCTTGATGATGGAGTCGCTAAAGTATCCAGACTTAACGGCATGCATACCTTAGGCATCGTGATAAGGTTTTCCGAGGTGTGCGTCATTGATACGTGGTAACTCGAACTTGACGTCTAGAGAAAAGTCAAGTTCCGCAAGGTGAGTCTTTTTGCCTTGGTCGTTGTGGTAAGGCAATCGGTAGCGAGTGAAGTGGCCAGCTGATTGGCCACTACTTTTCAATAGAGGATCACTGGCTTCATAGGTAAAGAGTTCGATTGGCTCGAGGGTGTCAGGGTCGATTTGCTGTAACTTATTGCTGTCGGTCGTAGAGACGAGATTTTTACCGGATCCAACTCTGAGACCGGGCCAATCTCGAACATAGGACACCTGAATGCTGTCCCGATCATCATCGCCGCGCATATTATTGCCGTCTCTAAAGGTAGCTTCAAAAGCACCAAAGATCTTCTTGCAAGGGTCACCGGCGAAGTCACCACCGGGAAGCAGACCAGTCTCTCGAACAAAGTCGTTGAGCTCGTCAGAACCATTGCGGCTTTTGTACGTGATTTGGCCATTCGCGATCTCGAATTGGTGGTTACGAGAAAACCCGTCAAACCAATGCTCGGCTGTATAGTTGCCAATATCCCAGGTCGCAGCAGCGCCTCGATACAAAGAACCCTTCAGCCATTTCGGGATCGTTCCCTCAACGACCAGGTCTTTTGGGCCTTGCACTTCAGGAGTTGCATAGAACCCCCAAGTCAGAGAGTCTGAGTCAGGTGGTGGGCCGAAACTGGCTGGTTTGTCTTTGGCCATTGAGGATGAAAAGAATCCCGCAAAAGCAGTTTGGAAAAGAAGATTTTTCATCATGTTGAAAAATTGAAAGTGTTCGGTGAGATGATATAACATTGAATGAGATACTAAACTAGGTGGAGAGTTGATTGCTTGTGTGTTGTAAGATATGTTTGATGTGTAAAGGTTCTCTTTTATAATAAGTCTGAAGAATCAAACTCCTAAGGCAAGCGTCATCGCGGCCGTGAACACGGACTTCATCTGAACGGATAGACTTTGCATCGGATCTGTCAAGACGAGTCCGCAAGCGAGGCAACGATAGAAAACGCGGCAGTCATGAATCAACTAAGCCTCTCAGCCACAATGCAGTTTATATGGCCTTTCTATCATGGTCATGCAGTATTGGATTCATGTCTTATACGAGTGCGTAATCCATTCATGACGTCAATACTCCATTAAATGGTGCCGAATGAATAACATGCGTGATAAAATGAGTGTCTCAGATAAGTAAGTGTCCCAGTATACTACAGCAATGAGGTAACCTTAGTTACCCTGTTTTAGCTAGACTGCTTTTTTTTAATAAGTCGGGCTACTGCGATAGCGAATGGGAATGCGGACAAATACCCTACGGAGTAAGCAATGTACTTGAACATTCTTTATAATTATCTCGAAGCCTACGCTTGTATCTCTATCTATGATATAAATATAAATTGTCTTCTCATGGATGACCCCGTAGTTACAGCCCGAGTTGTCTCTTAAATTGAACCTTCGTCTCATATCAATCGCTACTCAACCAACTATCTTTACCCGCTATGTCTTCTATCCAGCACGTCGTTCTATTAGGCTCATTCCCGAACCTTTTTTTCGCTTCATCCAAGTTCATTGCTGCCTGGTACTACGAGTCCAATGCATTGACAGCTGAATGATGGAACAGCATTGCGGACCTAGCCATGGATGCTGTAACCGCGTTTACTGTCTTCCTTAGCGACCAATTCAGCAGCAAGATTAGTTCAAAGACAAGTTACATTGAAGATTTTGGATCGTTAGTGATCTCGGGTACCCTTTGTGTTGGTGCTTTCAGAGCTCTGTGGCAGAGCTGGGGCGAGCTCAGCACATCACTCCCAGGGTTTGGCCTTCAGTTACCAGGGGTCTGGGCTCTCTGGATCCCACTCCTCATCATTATAACAAAAGAGACGATAAATGGCCACCCTGATTACATACAATCCCATGAATACAACATAGGTGCCCCGGGCTGATTCCGCTCTACTAGCACCGAATGTAGAAACGACAATACCTAAGTCGCTAGCAAAATTCCAAAGAGTACGTTACAAGTGGTCCGATCGTTAGGCACAATACGACACATAGAATTCCTCCGAAATATGTACCAATTGATAACGGCTATTGTGTAGGAAAACTTTTTCTGACTGGTCTGCGGTAGGCCTGAGTTTCCCCACTGGCCTTTCTCCGTATAAGTAGATAGATGCAGTCTGGCTGTAGCTATATATCCAATTAGCCGGTAGAGTTTCGTCTATTTGGAAGTATGCAATCCGATTATTCAGCTGCTTAATCATATGGTTTGTCCAACCATCTTGAAGCCCGGCCCACAAGTATATTGTGAGGCCACATCTCCTAGGATATGCTAGAAGATCTAGACTGCAGAATCACGTTTACCAATCCCTGAGAGATTCACAGAAATGGAAGGTGTTGAATTAGAATAGCATCAGGAAAAGATATGATTGGATACGTTTTGGAATTGACGATTACGATAGGCTTATGTAAAAGCCAGCACGTAGCCATAAGACCCCAGTCTCCGACCTTCCGACCTTTGTGGGACTGTTGAGCTTGGTACGGATAGAATGGATCGTATATGCATTTCCAGCTTGACTCCACTCTTATGCATTCTATACCTTTTCGGTCTCGGGGTTTTACATATAAAAGAGTCTGTTTCTCTGAGATAATTCATTCTCATCTCAATCAGTTCACTCTTCTCATTCAGCTCAGCAACTCAACAGTCTGCTACCTTCATAACCACCGAGTCAGTACCAGTCTCCAATTCCACATCAGCAATACTGATAATGATGTAGCATGCAAATCACCGCAATCATCGCCACCGCCCTCCTGGCAGCAGGACAGGCAGCTGCTGGCATCAACTGCAGAGGCAGCAGCCAGTGCGCTGGTGGAATATCGGGGGCATATCTTTCCAGTCTAGTCAATCTTGCCTCGTATGTTGACCCAAATCGCTGGTACAACAATGGGGAGCACATTGTATGCGCCGACCGTCTTTGTGCGTTCCTGCAAAATACTGGCGGTATGCCTGGCTCAAGCATCAAGAATCTCCTCAAGGAGCTGGAAAATCACGGCTGCAAAAAATGCGGCAGTGTTCCGGTCTTCTTCCCCGACGACAACAATGACAAGAGCCACGGTATTCTCACTGCTAACTATGTCTTGAACCCTAAGTGCAGTTGGGCTGTGTGTTAATAAGATGTACGAGATCATTCACGCGGTATGCAAGGCCTTCGCTACTATCTTCAGGGGCTACCTCGTTTGATCATTTGGTGAAACAGAGCTGGAGTTGCAGAGTGATAAGTGGACGGATGATGTTATGAGTCGACCAGAAGAATGGGAAGTAACAAAGAATTAGGGGAGATATAGCATAGGGCAGCCCTTGTACGAATAGTTAGCTGTCAACAAATCAAATATCTACCTAAAGTGCAATAAATACTCCACTTGAATAATAAATATCCCCAACTACAAGAGAAATAAGACGCATTCAACATAGTGGTATCAGAACCCAACCCTACACACACACTCACACAAGTCTATTGCACCTGGCAGACCAACGCCCAAGGGGTTCTAAAGGTAAAAGTATATAATGCCTCTTGCCTCTCTAGTTGTTGCCTTGCTCTCACCAAGCCCTTACGAATCTCACCTTATTCCTTCCAATTTAGTCATTATTTCCGTCTTAATCCCAGCGATTGTTAGTAGTACCAGGTCAATCTGAAGCCCAATTCCTTCAAGTGGTCAGTTTCTTATCTATAGCGGCTTAAGCGATGCCTGCTGTTAGCTATTTGAGGGCGCCAGAGATTGTTAGTCAGTTAGTCAGTTAGTATTGATTTCATGATGCTAGGATACTATCGTATGGATCATGTCTAATCCAGTCAATCTATAGCAATTGCAAATCTAATTATAGCTTGTACTGCATTCATGTCTGGTGTCCATTTCTGTCCATATGATGCAGCTTCGCGTTCTAGATGGAAGGAGAGGTTGCCGCGTTTTTCCTCCGTGCATATCAAAGGATATAACTACTAGAGGCACAGCGCGACTACCTCCATAGACCCTCTCTACCTTGCATCCGCTTAGATCCTGTTGCGCTCCTTGCGCGGGGCACTGCCGGTTCGCAAGTCAACACCAGTTCGCTCCTTAAGCCCATCTCCACAGCCAACCCAAAGTCACATCCTTATACCCGTCTGCCTATTGGCCGCCCTTGTCATGCTACAAGGATAAGAGCATGTGCACGGACAGGCCTACTATTGTGCACAGGCCAATTTTGTTGTATCCTGTCATGTTACCACCACGACTGCGCACAGTAGGCGTGCCGTATATGCAAAGCGTATCTCGTCTTTCTGCTCGGTTTCGTTTGTTCGTTTGTTCATTTACCTTCTTGTGCAATATCATTATATCTCCTGACCTCTAACATAACCTTTTTCTTTCTTTTTTTCACTTCCTCCCTCCTATATTTGTTGATTCGCTATTGGCTGCCGCAGAACGGTTTCGATATTTCAACGTTATGTTAAGCTTTCCCCGGCCCCCTGTGTTCTTTGTTTTTTTCCCATACATACGGATGGCGATGTCACGATGAGTATCAACTCCGGGTGGTGGTTCTGCCAGAACTACAGCGGGACCAGTAACCAGGACACTTAAGGCCTTTCTATTTTTCCATTCTTTTCTATACTATAGTATTAGTTAGATAAAAACGCCCGACTAAGATAGCTTAGATACTACTACTGCCTTACGTCTGGGAATGCCACTCTTTATATATTTAATACTGAGTATTTAATTATTAATTACTTTTAATATAATACTAGCTATTTTAAATACTTAACTTATAACCCTTACTTAAAAGGGAACTTAATTGCCTCTATTGATAGGGGCTCTTGAGGTTTTACCTATAGAAACTATAATACCCTGTAAGTAGTATAATATTATAACTTAATATATTAATATATATATTATCTATTTACTCTGCTTATTCTATAAATTATTTTCATATTTACTTATTATATAAAGTAGAAAGAAAAGATATTATAGTAGATAGTAGGTATTATAAAATCTAAAAGTAAATAAGAGTAAATATAGTAAACTTATTTCTATTTCCTAATAGAATGCCACTGTGTTCCTAATGATCCGATTACGGTAGCAGCACACAGACCAGTAACAATCAAAAACACCCTACCAAGGACATCGGCATATATAGGTAGGACCAATTCCAGGTCCTCCTCATTAAAGTCCTTGAGGAACTCAGTAAGGCCAGTGTTAAGAATGACAGACTTGTCGAAGTCTGGAAGAGCCTTTTGAATGTCGTTGCCGAGATCACTTTGAAAGACATTCTGGGAAACAGCGACGAAGACGGCACCGCCCAGCATTTGCATCATGTTGGTCAGAGCAATTCCCATGGGCACGTCAGATTCTACCAAGACGTGTTGAGCGATGACGAGGGGTTGCTGGAGGCCGAAGCCAATGCCGAAACCAAGGAGGGCTTGGTAGCCAATCCATTGGGGATGACCTGTATCAACCCCAAAGGTAGAGATCAGACCGGCCCCAATTGAAGCCAGTACTGTGCAAAGATACATAGAGGGGCTGTAGTAACCAGTAATGTTGGTGAGGATACCAGCTAGGATGGACGTGACCAAGAACCCCAAGATCAGAGGCACAACCTTAACACCTGATGTGAGAGCACCATCATTCTTGATGGCCTGAAAATAAATAGGCAGGTAGGTGACGGCGATGAACATTGCGCCCGAGCTACAAACAGCGAAGATGCTTCCGAACACGATGTTGCGGTTTTTGACGATGGAAGTAGGAACTGCCCGCGAGCGAGGTAGGAAGATCTGGATGGCCATGAAGACCATGAGCGTGACAAAGAAGACAACCAAGAGCGCAATGACTCGGCCATCACTCCAAGGGTGTACTGAGCCGCCCCATTGGAGAGCCAGGACGAGGCAGATGAGACTGACGACTAGAATAAGAATCTCAGGAAGCTTGGTGTAAGCCAATCTCTGCTTGATAGTCCATGAAGTGTACATGGGGTTGACCTTTGTGGTAGTGAAGAAGAAGACAACGGCAGCAGTGATGACCCCGAGGGGAATATTGATAATGAAGCACCATCTCCATGTAGCGCCGTCTGCAAAGGCTCCACCGATGAAAGGGCCACAGAGACTGGCGACGCCAAACATACCCGTCATGATGCCCAGCAAGCCAGGACGACGCTCCATGGGCGCTGAATGGACGAGAATGAGAGTACCACCGGGGAACATACCCGCGGCTCCCAATCCGGCGATAGCACGACCGACGATGAGGGCAGCCGACGAGGGAGCTGCAGCACAGATGATGGAACCTATCTCAAAGATGGCGAGCGCAACGAGGAAAACGTATTTGATGGACATGACAGTGTATAGTTTGCCGTAGGCAATCTGGAAAGTCGATGTTGTGAGGAGGTATGCGGTGGTATACCAGGCGACATCATCTAATGCGTGGAAGTCGTTCGTGATGATGGGCACCGCTGTGGTGATGACGGTTTGGTCCTGGAGAGACAAGGATCAACTTTGGGACATTCCTTTTGAGGGGGATGCTGAACTCACTAGACCACATAGAAAGAGGGCCATACATAGCGATGTCACGATGAGTATCAACCTGATGCCAGTGGGATACTTGACATCGTCGTCAGCTTCGGACGGTGGTGACACGTCCAAGGGAGCGATTTTCTCAGCCTCGAGCTGTTGGTTGTCAGTTTGTTCAGCTTGAAGCTTTTTTTCCGCCATAGTTGCAGAGGTCGATTTGTTTATTTGTCGAACAACTCAGCCGAAGAGATTCGCAACAGAGCTTTGCCTTTTGGGTGGTGTGTGGTTTCCGTGGAGAGACTGGAACCGCTTCAATATGGCATGAAGAAGAAAAGAAATGATTGGACGTCTGGCTCCTCATTAGCTTCAACTTGAATGTAGAAGTGAGGCGGGAATAAAATCTGGAAGACAGTTGTCGAAATTGGCTCTTATTCAGGACAGAGCCCTTCCATGTGATTGGAATCTCTCCGCGGCCATATTTTGCGGTCACATTATGAAAAGTGTCCGGGTGAAGTTTCCGGTCTAAATGTCCGTCCGCAAGGGTCCACCACATAAACACGGCAGGCCGACAAACAAACAAGGATAAGTGAAAAAGGACCCTCCGTAGACATTCTAGGGTACTCTCCCTTGCAGATCATTCCCCATAAGTAGTATTGTCTGCATTCGAAGAACGGAACAATAATCAGACATTAACAGCCGGTCGGCGTTTCACGCGCATTGGACGCCGGCCTTCGTAGCCCGGTGCTTATGTTGAGATAGCTGCCCATACGATCACTGCAGCGGAATACAATCCATATCTTGGGGTTTGAAAAGCGCATCTACGACATCAAATTGATTGACCTTTCTCTTAACGACGTTGCATCCAAATCCACTCCTCTTGAAAAATGGACTTCCTAGCCAAGTCCAGCCCTACACATCACGACACAACAACCACTATCGCATGCGAATCCAGTACCAACGATAAAACTGGATGGTACTTTGGCTTCGGGGCCAACATGGCCGCCTCTGTCTTCATTGAAAGACGTAAGATCAGACCACTACGCGTAGAGGCCAGCTGCATCCCGACCCACGCTCTGTGTTTCAATGTTTTAGGAATTCCCTATGCAGAGCCGGGCAACGGCGGACTGCGAGAGCTTCCACCTGACAACAACGACCCCAGGGCTATGGTGTACGGCGTAGCCTACTTGCTTACTACAGAAGACCTCAAACGAGTGGTTGTTATAGAGGGGTGAGCGAATTACCTAAAATTTCAGCTGGTTGAGTGGCTTGAGACGGGGGCTCATCGTATGAACAGGGGTGGAATTGCCTACTATGTTGCAAAGCTTACCGCGAAGCTACTCTCGGACGGGACGCAGATCCAAGTCAACACCTTGATGGGTCGACACAACGTAAGCGCTCAAAGAGAGAGATTACCGTCCCAGAGATACATGGTCAGCTGTGCTCCCCTATCCGTTCACTGGCATACCTAATCACCTCCTCCACAGGGCGTCTTGACTCGTGGCGCAGCAGAGCAACATCTACCAGAGTGGTACCAGGTCAAATTGGCCAACCAACCCACATACCGGCCACGCAACACGGGTTGGTACAGGTTGGGTGCAAACGTGTTCTTGGCATTTTGGGTACGCATGGGTGTCTGGACAGAGAAGGCGGTTCATAGATTTCAGGGTCCCGATGGCGTTGTGCCCGGCTGGTTTCTCTTCATTTTCGATTGCCTACTCTGGCTCATGTGGGCACAGCACGACTATGTTTTTGCTCCTGTATTTGGTAGAGGTGACGGGAAATGAAGACATAATAAGGTTGAGAATCCATAAGTTGAAAGCGATAGTGTGATTTGACGCTGAGTTTTGAAACGGTTTACTTTTGTCGGTAGCCCAGACACGCTCACCCCCTTGGATGCTGGTAATTATCGATGCCTTGCGCAACTAATAACGGCTAAATCCACCTATGTTTCCTATACTAAGGTTTCTTTTAATGATAGCATCATAAAGGAAACGGTTGTCCTATTTGTTGTCGTGAGCGAGAGAACATATCACTTTTAAGAGAATAGCACCATGCCGTTTTTGATCTGCAATATTTAAATAAAGGATAGTCTCTATTCACCCCGTCAGGTGAAATTACATCATTTTTCACGCCCTTGGCTGGTCGTGTTCAGCCTTCGGGTACAATTTCCTCACATACGCCCGTGTGTCGTCGTTCCACAGTTGCTTCACTGGATCCTCCAGCACTGGTACAGCGCTGCTGTCTTTTGCAACCTGTTCAACCTGTTTCATAACTCGAATGAGATTCAGTCCCATGACCTTTTCCACATCGGCCGGCTGAATCTCCCGGTCTAGCATCTTTGCCACGACATTGGGGTATTGCGATACGTCTTCCAACCCCACGACAGAGGTAGGCATCCCGTCAAAGTCGGATCCCAAACCAAGGTGATCATATCCAATGCGGTTACCCACGTATTCAATATGGTCTACGACATCGTTGACTGTAGACTTTTCTTGTTCCTTGTTGGTAAGCCAGGGAATAAAGCTAATCATGATGATCCCTTTGTTCTCTCTCAACTTGTCCAGAACCCTATCAGTCACGTTCCTAGGATTTGGAACAAGAGCGGAGCTAGGTTGCCCATGTTGTCAGTGGGAAACAGTTACGTTCATAGGGCAGTTTTGGACTTACACAGAAGAGTGGGAAAAGATGACAGGCGCTGTTGAGATTTCGAGTACGTCGAGCATCACGGCTTCGCTAACGTGTGAGAGGTCGATCATCCTGCAACTTTATGTCAGTCAATCCATTATTTGGCGTTACTGTTGGAAGTCGGACAAGTTACATTCCGATGCGATTCATCTCCCTGACTATGTCTTTGCCTTGAATGGAAATCCCATTGTGGACTGGTGCCTTTGATGTCTGCTCTCATAAACCATGAGCCTCGCAGTCACCCGTCAAAAATGGCCTAGGATGATGCTTACCGCACTGTCTACATAGAGATTGTTCTGGCTGTGCGCAAGGGTGATATAACGCACGCCGAGTCGATGCAGAATGCGCAGCACACTACTGCTGTTTGCAATTTGGTGAAGACCTTCGGCACCCATTAAACTCGCACACTTGCCATTGCGGAAAATGCGCAGAATGTCGTCGGCTTTGTGCGCCATCTCTAATCGATCGGAATACAAGTCCACTATGCGATACAAGAGATCAATCTGCTGCAGGGTATCTCGCATGCCCTCATAGTGTACAGTGTCGGAGAAGTCATCCTCTTCTTTGGGACTAAGCATACCTCTACGGTCAGCACCATAAGGAGAAAGCTTAACTTAGATCATGGATGACATACCACTCGACGTAAACGCTCCAAAAGACAGCCCCGCATTTGCCTTGGATGAGCCGTTTCAAGTCGACATGACCTGCCAAATCCTTTTCTAAGCCAAATCGGTCGTCAACTTGGTAATCGTAGTAAGCGCGAATCATGTGCATCCAATCGTTGTGGCCATCTTTGCTCCAGTATCAGTACAAGGGCTCCCCTCCCATTTAATCGTCACTCACCAATCAAGGGTACATTTTCCATCAAGTGGAGTGCATGGTCCATGTTTGACGCAGGGGCGGCACTCATTCTGCTGAAAGGTTTTAAGCGCAAGCTGTTATGCGAAGTGATTCATCATGGTCAGCGTCAAATGATGTACCCGAGAATCATTTATACAGAGGTCTCTTAAGCGATTCCTGCACCAATATGAACAAGGAAGGTGTGCAAATTTCAGCGAATCGGGGTGTTTATAGTCATTTTATATTCCGTAATGAGCAAGCCTACATACCCTCGGCGCTTATTTCCTATTCGTCGACTCCAATGTAGATCATATCTCAGCCGCAGACGGGCATCTAACCCGACTTCCGCCCATACACCAAGTGGTAGTTCCATATATTCCCGACTTCCGAAAATTCCTTGATAAGGTCGTCCCTCAAGGTGGTGAATTCCTCGGCAGTGGGGAAATCCGGCTTACCTGCAGGAATGTTCGTTTAGTTTTTGAATGGCATGGGAGAGAAATGTCCTAAACGAATGGAAACTTCTTACCTGCGACCATTTTTTGGATTGCGCCGAACAGCTGTAGGCAAACTGTCTGCGCCATCTCACCAGCATGCTTGTTGTCGGCCGCCGCGCCGATCTTGACTACCTGAGTCTCTTCGTAGATATCGACAGCTCCGGCTTGTCGAAGCCACTTCGCAATATGCTTGCCGGCGTCAGGAATCTGTCCGATTTGAGTCCATGCCTGCACAGCAATGTCTCTAAACCGCATCATGGCCCTGTGTTTCTCACCCTCTTGTACCGTCATCAGATTACCCTCATGCAGCTCCACCCATCCTCCCGGCTTGACCAGCCCATATAATCCGGCGACGGCACCAGCCGCCTGCGCCTCCGTCTTACATGCGGCCAACACAAACCGTTGGTGCACAACGTCAAATGTACCCTGTATATCAGCCGGCCAAGGCTCGAAGATAGACTGGGCAAATAGCTCGACATTTCTGGGAACCTTGTCGGGGGACGGAAAATGTTGGGGAGCGATGTCGCTTCCGCAGAGGGTGACTGATGGTAAGACGAGTTTGGCCATGTCGAGGATCCAGTTTGCCTGGGCTGTGCCCGAGTCGAGTATTCGCAGGTCGGAGAGGCTGAGGTCTACCGGCGCCAGTAAAAGCTTGCCGCCCATGACAGACTTGACAAGCTCATGCTGCACGTTGAGGCGCTCGTTCTCGCCGTCATCACGCACCGCTCCATCAACTACTGACTGCATTCTGTTTTTAAGGTTCAAATGAATTCTTTCGTGCGAATTACTCTGTAGCTACGTACGGATATGTGCTGGTGTGGTAAGCTACATTTTAAATATTTTGTTCTTACTGGAAAAAGTACTCGAGTCCAATTCTTGGCGTTCGGCACATAACGGGAGCCATCTAAAACTACACAATTAAGTGCCGAACACACACACCCACACAAACACATAAAGTCGCCGATATAACACTGCAGCCGCCATGTCGCCGAAGCGTATGTATTCGGCTGAATTGTTCCTCTGCCCTCCTGTCAGTTCTCCGTCCCTTTTCTTCATAATGTAATGGAACTGAAGTATCCCATGTAAACCGCCTTACGTGATTGATACTAGCATTGAAGATTGCGCCTCTGAGCTGAAGATTATCGAATACGATATAGCTTATCTTCGTAGTACGTTAAAATAACCGTTTCGAGGTTAATCAACCTTCGAGCGCAATAGAAATTCCATATGTATGCTATGGAATCTCTTGCAAAGAGAAATAACGGTCATAAGGATCAACTCCCGAACCCAGTCTGCCCTGCCACCTTTTGGAGCCCTCTCTTGACTCTTTGGGCCTCATACTTGAGAAAGTCGAGGTGTGCAGTTTCACTTGAGAGGAAATCTATCTTCGTCTCGAATTTATCTACCACCTCTTGTAGGTTCTGCGTCATGGTTTGAACCACTACCTTTTCCAAGGCCATGCCTAGTTGTCCGGATGTATTAAAGCTGCCAATACGTATTTGAGTCCGCAATTGAGACTGCTCTTCCGTTGGGCTCATCAAGGGGAGGATGAGGTCGAGCGTCATGGACAGGACCACATTGGCTATAAAGAACGCTGGTGGGCGAGCGCTGCACGTGCGACATTTCAAAAACGCGGAAATACATGAGACGATGTCTTGCGTAGATCTCAGCGTCTCGTCCAAGCCAGATGGTGACCTGTTACCCACTACACCATCGAGACTGTTGACCTGAGCCGTTAGAGCTTGGACGCAGGTGCAGAGCATTGGTCTATCCTCGGTTGGTAGAAAGGGTAGTTGACCAGAAACGAAGATATTGGGGCCTTGGTTGGAGTCCAAGCTGTCCTGCGTATTAACTGTGGTTGGAGGCGTGTCAAGCGATGCCTGTTCGGCTGTTAGCAGCATGTCCCTGCAGGGAGAGTAAACGTGCTCACGAGGAAGCTATCCATATCCTCCAGCTGGCCGAACATGGAAAGATCGTCATCTACCATGAAAGCACTGGCGCTGCTTGGCACTGAAGAGATAGTCGGTAGCGGGTCGCTGGGTCCCTGAACTGTAGTTGGAGCATTATGGCAGCGGCTGTCATTCTCCCCGGCACGAGGGCTCATGTTATTTGATGGCGACCGCGATCTTGACTGATCACCACGGGATACAGCTGGAACTTGACCCTCGGCGAGCATCCTCTCAATTGTGGATTTGTTCAGGCTTCCCTTTGGTTTGCCGAGATGAGCACAGTAGCTGTAATGACAAGGAAGGTTACTATAAGCTCGGAGGCGGTCGCAGTTAATTCGAAGCACCAAACTTTACGATGGTAAAGTGACGTACTCTCTTTCGCATCGCGAACATGTTGTTTCGCCGCTGCAACGGACTTTGGCCTTGTGGCAGTTATCACAGGCAGAACGACGCTTCTTCCTGCTCGACATGACAGATTTCATGTCGTGTACCAGACAAAAAGTAAATAGAGTAGCAGCTGGCCTGTCTGAGAGGTAATCAAGGATCGCAAATACCAAGGTCCATTCAGGGAGCCCGATGATATACATGGTCATTAATTGACTGGTTCTACCCTTCAAGGTCACCGAGAGGCGAGAATCCGCAAATAAGAGATCTAGGAACAAAGGAACAAGACCCATCGGACAGGGGTCTTTGAGCGTTTACGAAAAGGAAGGTCCTACGAAGTACCTGTATGCACGTCTGACAGAGAGTAATGCTTTGAGATAAATATAAAAGTCAACGAGACAATTCAGCCCTGTATGCACGTCTGACAGGGAGTAATGCTTTTTATGATACATTTACCAACTAATGAGGCAATTCGGCCGTTTTCCGACATGTAATGTTACCTATGCTTTGTTGAGAAACACCTGACTGACAGGCAACTGAGACAATGGTCACAACGTTGAAACATACGTCTGGTCTACTTTGGTTACTCCGTCAGCTCTGCGGATATCGGGCCATCGGCTATTCTGGAGCGAGACTCACCTGCTGATTCATAGCTCTGCCCTGGCATTGGTTAATATCTTTGCATTAGGGCAATCTACGGGGGAGTAGCCCATGTTATCTTGAGTTAGTGTCTAAAGGGGTTGAGCCGGAAGGGCGAGAAGAGCGAGAAGCCGTTTTGGTGCGCGAGACTGCATTCAGAGGTATTTCACTCAGCTGAGTCCTAGTAAGACAAACAATTCCGCGGAATGTGGTACCTGCAACTGTCGTCCGATAACTGAGTAAGCGGGCGCGCACAGCATCGTGGTAATATGCTCTCATTGTAAAAAGAAAAAATGTACGCATCAAGTATTTCCCAAAGATGCGTAGAGTCAGTCCCTTGATGGACGACGCTAATACTGTATGTTAGCACGTGGTTATCGAAGTCCCCTTCCAGGTCAAGCCGGTACATGATACGCTTATCATTCTACACTGCCTCCTTACGATCGACATGGCGACTTCCGGGAAAGGCCGATCATGGCTTTAGCCGAGACACCCCCTGCTTAGCGTTAACTAGCGGGAAATTAACTCACAGGAGTAGGCTAAAACATTGCTCAGCGTTGAACTAGCTAATGTCCCTGGAACGGATAATCTCCCCGACATTTCCTGATTCCTGCTTCAACGACTGAGTACTGTGTTCTCGCAGGAATGTTGGTCAGATGAACGGAGACTTGGTATCTCTTGCGTACCATCTACACTGTTGCTCCATCTAGTCCAAATGACTGCAATATCATATGACAGGCGAGTAAAGTGTATAGGGTAGATTTCTCGGCATAGCTATCAATGCTCAGACTGAATAACCCCTTCAACCAGATTTTACGATACATGAACCTTCCGATCTTCCTTATTGCATCTAATATGGACAGCTCAACCCCGATGTAGGAAGTCAATCAAGATCTGTTTGATAATCAGATCTGATGAGCTGTCCAAAATTCTATTAATTACGGTGCATTGACCTCACAAATTAGCTCTAGCGTAGATTGGGATGAAGTCTTGAACGAGATACCCCTTGGCTCTGCAGCTCCTCTCGCAGGGGCTTTTCAAACCCCATCAATAATTTGCGATTTGACTTGAACTCAAGTCAGAACTTGCTTCGGGTCAAACGAAATATTTTGTCATCAAAAACTACATGATATGATGCAAGAGAAATTCAAAGATAACAACTAAGTATCAGTTATGAATTTAGGTTGAAACTAAATGGATACGCCGCCCTCATCGTCCGTGTTGCTTAATTTCCTCCTCAGTCATGCCTAGGACATTGTTCTTCTCCATAGCACGAGCAATGTATGGCAGGTTATCAATCTTCTCGCTCCAAGCCTTGAGCTTAGGCCAATCAGCAAAATTGAGTTTGGCGTTCTTGGCGACTCTGGGATTCGCAAGCGGCTGAATGGCAAAGTCGGCCAATGTAGGCCGGCCAGGTAAGGCGATGAACTCCTGGCCCGGTTCATTGAGGCGCTTCTCCAGAATGGCGTACTCTTTTTGAATAGATGTTTCGATTACCCTAAGCGCCGGGGCAAGCTCGGGGTCGTTGCGAAGCTTGAGCCACCACTCTCCAGTCGCACCGAGACCCGCGGTGTATGCGATCAACCAGTTCATAATTTGAGCGCGTTCAATGTTGTTCTTGCCGATAAATTCACCCTCTTTGTCATATTTTTCGCACAGATAGATGAAAATGGCAGTGCTGTCAAAGACGTTTAAGCGTCGCTTCTCGCCGGCTCCATTCTCGTAGACTTCGACGTCCTCGATGGCGGGAAGCTGCTTGAAAGGGTTGATCTCATGGTACCAGGACTCTTCAGGCAGAGACTTGATGAGGTGAATCGAGTAGGGAATGGAGAGGGCTTCGCAGATCATCAAAGGCTTCAGACTATTGGCCGTGGGGGCAGGAATAGCTGGAGCTGTCAGCATGCCATTTACTAGTTGGGTAAAAGCTACGTACCCTTTCGCACATACAGCACCAGCGTGTCCCCGGGGACACTGGGTCTCTGCGTGTAGTCCTTTTGTTGAGCCATTATTTTGTCCCTTTTTCTTGCTGTTTTGGCGACTTTCACTTTGTTGTTCTGCAAGTGGCGAGTGTCGGTTATCATATCCAACACTTACAAGAGAAGACATACTCTATTTGTTAAGTTACACAACCGAAGCCTCAAGTCCAGTTGGAACTCATAATGTCCGAATTGCCTACGGCTTGGTGGTTTGAGTAACCCGAGTTAGTCGGTGTCTAAATCGGCGATTAAGCATGGGCCTTATGCAGCCACATTTGATGACCGACAACTTGTGGACTTCTACGTAGTAGATCCTCCTTACGGCAGGCGCATTATCTATACCGATACACGAAACTAGAATCCAGAACATTCTCAATGCTGCTAAGTGCTGGGAGGCATACTCAAAGTGGCCAGGGCCATAGGTTTGTGAAAACTATCAGTTCAGCCATCTCAATAGCACTAGTAAAATGGGAAGGATATAGTATGTATCGTCTGAATCACACATAGCTTCGCATGTTCTTTAAATTCGTTCAAATACAACTTCCTGCGCGGATATAGGGACCCAAGCTTCCTTGGAAGTAGCATCAATATCGCCCTCTCCATCTGACGGAACTTTCAAGCGATAAGTCCGGATCAGTTCCAACATGAACGCCTTAGTCATCAGCTCTCCAAGATGTGATCCCAAGCACTTCCTTGTGCCGAATCCAAAAGTAAATAGGTTGTATCGAAGCTTTAGCAATATGTCAGCACCCATCGTACAAGGGGAAAGGGTCGTGCTATTACGTCGGTTACTGAAATACCCTCGAATCGCCGCGGCTGGAACGCTTCACTCTTCTCCCCCCAGAATTTCGGGTTGTAGTTGATAGCCAGAGTGTTGACTACTACGGATGTCTAGATAAAGCGATCATAAGTATTTCTTCTCTCATTGAATGTGATTTCTAAAGCAGAGGGGCCTACATTTGCCGGAATGCGATATCCGCTCAATACTTTTTCATTAGGGGAACTTTCCGGGATGGTGAAGACTGGTCACATGGAATTAGCACAGAAATGATGTCGTATCGTGGTTTTCTATTACCCGTAAAAGGACGCAGACGTAGAGTCTCTTTAAGACAGTTTGCGAGTAACGTGTCCTTGCGGCCGCAATAGACGTCGATATCGTCAGAATGTTGTCGTATTTCATCACGCACTTCCTCTTGGATGGATTCATTCAGAGCCATGTTGATTACAAACCATGAGAAGACACATGTCGCAACATCCAAGTTGGCGAAGAGTATCTCACTAAGGGTATGAAGAGCCTAAAACCGTGAGAGGCAGATCGCTTGCAGGCTGTTGTCAGCTTACCTCGTCCCGGGTTACCTCTCGATCAATGACCTGCTGCCAGGCTGAGATAATAAGAGGATGATCCAAACCCTTTTTTCTTGATTCATACATGTCTTGGTTGAAAGCTTCCCATGTCTGAGAAAAGGCCTGTAGCTCATGACTCGCTTCTTTGTAGATGGTAGGGGCAAAATTGAATCGGTAAAGGCCCCCACGAAGCAAATATCCCATGAGTCTATAGCTTCGTTGGCCTAGTTCCCACAAATCATGTTTTTCTTTATCATTCAGGTCCCCATAAAGCACCTTGGCAGTGTAAAAGAAGGGAAATCGAGCCACTGCATCCGAAGCTTTCATCTGGAAAGACCCAGTTTCTGCTCGCTGCTGTGTCATCTGCTGCATGTACTGGCGTGCTTCTTGTATGACGTCTCCGGTTTTCTTAACCACAGCCGCATGATGAAACGTGGGGTTGAAGTTGTTACGGAGTCGAAGCCATCTTGAGCCGTTGATGAGGCCCATGCAATCTCCCAATAACTGATGGAAGAACCAACCAGCATTGCTAGATCTCGCCTTGTTATGGACATTTGAGTCCTCAGAGTGAAATTTCCGAACATCTTCAGGCTTTGTAATGACTCTTGTAAACGTCAGCACGTTCTATCGCTTATAATGTAGTACATAACATACATCTCAGGATTCGGGCCTGACCAAATGCGGTAGATTGACCCGTAACGTTGCCATTGATTTGCCATAGCCTTACCGTTCAGGAACTTGTCCAGAGTCTGTCCATCGAAGCATGTCCACCTTGGCCCCTGAAGCCGTCTACCATTTTTGTCTTTGAATGTGTACTGGAGATCCAGGAATTGCTGGTCAGATTTGTTAGCGCGCAATCACATACTTAGATAAAGGCATAATTGTTAATTACCGTAACAAGCACCTCAGTTAGGGATTTTCCGTATCGTGAAACGAACCAGCTTATTGCTACTGCACAAAGCGCAATTACGAGGTAGCCGAAAAGCTGGGTCATGTCGTGTAGTATGTGCAACATGAGGCCCGTTGTACGAGTTCACGGTAAGTGCAATCAAAGGCCGAGCAGAACGATGTTGAATTTTGCTCAAAAATTGCACGCACTTGCGTAGTGATTGAAATAAACCCAATTATCTCTCACGTATAAGCCTTCGGGGCCGTCTAAGCTGACTTTCGGCGACTCTCTTATAGCCGGGAAATAATGCAGGATAAGCGCCGATCTACCTGAGTGGGTAATTTAGTTGTTAGTGACCTAGATGCTAGTTCCGAAAACCGAGTGGCTTGATAAGGTGGTATCTCAAGTGCGAAGGGACAGCTGCCACACACTATGCGGACAGGTGCTTTGCATGTTTCTCAGGGGATGGCATCAGAACCTCAAATCTTTGGTCAATTCACATCGTATAGCCAATCCTGATACATCAAAAAAATGTAAGTGTATCTAAACAAGGTGAAAAGATCAATCCTTGTAGCCAGTACTTATATAGAGCCAACCACCCAATACCGTTTGTTCATCACAATCAATCTTCGGCTGCGCGTTCCCACTGCTCCCAGTGCCCTTTTAAAAAAATGTTTGGGTGCTATGCCACATGTCTAGTTTTGCTATAGACCTCAGGGTTGAAATAAGCGTTGATAGATAAAGCTCCTTTCTTGACTGCACACGTGATATATGTCTGGAAACCAAGACCTTCACTCAACTTTCTGTGCTTACTAAACAGTGGATGTTAGCTTACATGTAGACTTTGCCAAGGCTGGAAATCACTCACCACAACCTTGAGACGCCCTCGTAGTAGGACAACCCCCCAGTAAGGTGTTTGCCTCTCCTGCTCAAGAACTTGGACAACCCTTGGGCAATCTGGTCGTCATTTTGACCATAGTGTCGGACAGGCAAGTAAACCTTGGAGGTTGGATGGGAGCATCCTAGTCTGAGCTCAAAATAATACAACAAGCCTCCCGTCCGGTGGCTTCTTTCATTCAACGGCTCAGTAAGAGCATGCGGGGTGTTTTCAACTCCGAAGCTACCACACCACAGCTCAGCCAGAGAGGATTTCACGTTGTCCGAGAAGTCAGACAACCTTCCCCCAAGCGTCATAGCCTTTACCATATCGTTGAAGCTCGTTCGATAAGATCGGACGTAAATCTTGACACGCGAACCAGCTGGATCCACGCAGTCAACTGCAATGATCTCCACCTGGGGCTGTTCTGATGGGCTGTGCGACTGGATATAATCAATCACAATCGACAGCGAATCTTTGAAGAGGTGTCCATAGCCAGGCATTCCGAGGATGGTGTCTTCGACAAGTTCGAGATTCGACTTCCCGAGTGAGGCTGACTTTAAAGAAGGTAGGAAGTAGTACTTGACCACCATAGCATCATTCTCGAGATCGAATGCAATAAATGTTTGAGACGGAGTGTTGCTTGTCATTGACAGTTGAGCTTGGTGGCCTTCCTGGGTGGTGGTGGACTTCAGGAAGTATCGATACCACTGAAGATCTAGGCTTGGAGCCCATGGGAGAGTTTGACCCAGGCAAACCTTGGTTGCCTCGCTGTTGAACGGATCTGACGGAGTCCCGGCCTTCCACCCGATTGGTTCTGCAGCATATCGAACTGCAGGCAGGGCGCTACTATCTGACCAGCTCCAGCTCAACTCAACTGGTGTATGGTCATCTGTCATGAAGCTTCTCCATATCTTTGTGATCTTTTTGTTGGCAGGATATGGCCCAAGTGACGGTGCTACACTGTTACTGAAAAAGGCTTTGTGAATAGCTTCGGAACTCTCGGAATAGTCGGCTAGTACCATCATGGTTGATAGCATGTGGCCCACGTCGTCCTCCCATAGCTGACTGTGTCGCTCCTTTTCCGAAGGCGAATGGGTTCGGTCAGGCGCCTCAGACGGCTCGTGAGTTGTGGCGGTCGAATTTAGATACTAGATGTAGGCGTTAGTATGTCGAGGATTATCTGAATCATGCTGAGTTACACCGTAGAATCTTCGGATGGAAGAAGTGAGCCAATATGCACTGTTAGATTCTATGGTAAGCCAGTTTCACGCCGTGCACGCAGATCTTAGGAGGCTTGCCTAGTGGACGCCATATTCAATGCTGATGAATGGTCGAGCGGCACAGTTGGTAGAACGTGGGAGAAGTGCAGGGGGTTGTAGGATGGGATAGCTCAGACAATAGATCTCTCAGGCACATAGGCTGTTCTAATCTGATGCAAAGTCAAAACAATAAAAGATACAGGTGCTAAGTTGTAGAAAACGTTCGTGATATAAGACAGGAGCATTAGGCAACCGGAAGGATCGGCAGGTAAGCCGTAGCACCAGCCCTTCACACAATATAGCTTGTCCCGTGTCAGACTATTCAGCCGCTGGCAGTATCAGCGATGACGTGTTCTGTCTCCAGTGGATCTAGACAACGCCCAAGGGGCGCCAATGTTACGACTATCCGCCCTCTTCAGCATGAGAGCATTCGTAGGTATGCCAAATGGATGCTTATGGAATGTCAGTTGTAGAAAATACGTGGCCGAATAGCTCACCGGCCCAACATATGCGCCGTTCGGCTACTAAACTTATTTGCCCACTGACGACCTGGGATAGCTCCACCTGGATACACCCAGCGTTGTTAATCTGGGTTTAAGCAATTGAATAATGCATTGGATTGCTGTAATGTGTGGTAGATTGTTTAAACGAAAACTATCAAATTCAAGTCAATATCATGCTGTCGAGTCGATGCACACAAAGGAACCGGGGGATAATCCCCAAGCTTCTTTCCGATCACGGAGCACTCCTTTCCAAAGATGCTACCGTCGTCGACCTCAGCACGGCTGAAAATTGGTTTGTCATGAATAAACTCAGGGATGATTTGACAGGAATATTATGGTCAGATTCCGTAAGTTCAGATAACAACACTTTTCAGGTACAACGTATCATGACTTCTGACCGAAATTGTAGGATCTTGGCTACAGTGAAGGTATTGGGGGAAGCTCCAAAGTTCGGCAGTTACTTGCTGATGTGGCAAACGAGCACTTCAATCCTTCTGTTCGTATTGAAAAGTCACATGTCGTCTTGGGTGCTGGCGGATGCTTTGCTCTGGATGCTCTGGTTGAACAGATTTGCGATCCAGGCGAAGGAATCTTAATCGCTGCACCGTACTGGCCAGGGCTGGATCTCTCGATCTCCGTAAGGACTGGGGCGGTTGCCCTTCCTGTTCAGGTTCCACTCGAATCATTCTTCGACGTTACTAGTATCAGATACCATGAAGAAGCACTGGCAGCAGCGAAGGTACCAGTCAAGGCCATACTCATATGTAATCCTCACAATCCTCTCGGCAAGAATTATCCCAGAGAGACACTGGAGGCTATGCTCGACTTTTGCTCTTCACGTAACCTTCATCTCATCTCCGACGAGGTCTACGCCCTTTCACAACACACCCATGGTGATAACCCAACATCAGATGCCGGATTTATCTCGGCTCTATCACTCGACACCACAAGGCATCGTAAGGGCTTAGTGCACGTCTTGTACAGTTTGAGCAAGGACTTTGGGTGCAATGGTGTCCGTATCGTGAGTTCTACCAGTTATGCCAACCTGTTGTTATCTTACCAATGGCGTCTAGGGAGCTTTCATATCACCTCAGAATCAAGATATCTGCCTTAGCGGCGCACTGAGCGTCAACTGCCAGACATCCACAATCGCCAATCTCATCTCTGAGAAAGTGGTTCTTTCAAAGAGTAACGTAAAATATGTCACTACAAGTAGTCAAAAGTGGCTGAAGCAGGCATACCAAAGAATTGAGGAGTTTTTGCGGCAAAAGCAGGTTGAGTTTGTTCCTGCCACCTGCGGTATCTACATCTTTGCGAAGCTATGTGATGTTTCGACTCTGGAGGCCCAGGCAGAATACAGAAGAATCCTCAGAGAGCACGCTGTCATACTGTCTGCTGGTACAGACTATCATTTCGACGAGCCCGGCTGGTTCCGGATCTGTTACGCCTGTCATCCAGACAAGCTTTCAGACGGGCTCAAGAGAATTGGAGAGTGTATTGATGATTTCAGAGAAGCACACCCAAATTAGTTCTAGAAACACATTCATTGTAGCCCATAATTTTAAGCCGATACCATGTCGGTCCATCATTTATAACGGAGTGTTTGTCTTACCATACATCAAGAGCTACCATGCCGTATACCAGATATCACAATAGTGTTTACAGCAGGCTTTCCCAATTCAAATCAAAACACATTGATAGATCAAATTTCAAAACAAGTTTGTATTAGCATCCTTATTCATTGTGATCTATATTTTTTCAAGTAAATCTTTTTGAAATTATCCTTGTACCATTCATCGTCAGCCTTCAACCTGAACTTGACTCGAGAACCTTTTGAATCTCGTCACATATCTTCCCAATCGCTCGACTGCTGATCAACTCTTCAAAGTACTCAAGCTCACATACAATACCCCTATCGGTGTCGGTGAACTCGACCAACAATGGGAACTTGGCACCGTATGCTCTTCGAGGGGTCACGGTTGGAGTGACAAAAGGAATATGGAAATCACGTGTGATGCGATCTTCTCTTCTGTTGTACACGAACATGACGTCGAAAAGAGAACTCAGCCCGGTGATTTCCCTTATCTGAAAGTATGGAAGTGCATGGGCAATAGCTGACTTAACCCCCGACTGCACTAACGGTATAAGACGTCCAATATTGGCCGTCGAAGTATCGTCAATTTGGAAACGCACTGGGATGCGGTCAAGAAAAATACCCATGATATCATCGGTTCCAGGTTCCGTACGATCGATAAAAGGAATGCCCACTGACAAGTCCCTACAGCCAAGGACACGTCGAAAGGCGATAACTGTTGCTGCGAGGAATAATTCCAGGGACGATTGGCAGGATGGAGGTATTGAAATCGTAAACGGATCAGAGTGCATTGCGTGCTGAAGCGAGACCTGCGCACCGTCCCATTGGAAAGGGCTTGGAGGGAGTATGGAAAATTGTGACTTCCAAAACAAGGCTGACTCGTCTGCCGGACTGTTCAGAGTCTCCGAGTTCTTCCATTGTGCCCAAGAAGCGTATGAAGCTGTCTCATGGCTATCATCTGGTTCGACGTCAGAAGATAGGCCGACGTACGCTTGCGCAATCTGTTTCAGTAAGATCCTGGAAGCAACCTGGTCTGTAATAATATGATGCTGCACAAGCAGCATAGTCATGCAGTTGTCTCCCTTTTCGATGAAGACGATCCGTGACAGCTGATCGGTAGCGAGGTCAAAAGGCTTATTGATCTGCTCATTGACTATGCCATCTGCAGCACCTTGGCAGCGAGTAATGCTGAATGTATTGTTAAGCTTCGTTCTTCGCAGGTATCCACCCTTGAGTTCGTAGTTAATCTGAAGGATGGTATGATAGGATACAACTACATGGATAGCACGTTCGAGTAGGTCCAGATTCAAGGGTCCAGAAAGTTGTATCTCATGCGCCAAGTTGAAGGACGATGGTGTCGAGGACTCGTTGTGCATCTTGTACAACTCCTTTTCCAGATAAGACAGCTCGGTATTTCGTACCTCTCCTATCTCCAAGTACTGGAGGAAGGACAGCCTCGGGACAACGGTAGCTTGCTGCTGACAATAACTGTCGATTACCTTGGCCAGAGTCCTCAGTTCAGTATTACGAATGAAAATGCTGAGAGGTATTTTGAACCCAAGCTTAGCGCACAGCTTCTGGGCAGCCGTGATCTGGCCAAGAGAGTTTCCTCCCAACTCCAAAAAGTCGTCGTCTGGAGAAAGCGAGCTACTTTCGGCTAAGCCAAGCGTGTCTCGCCATATGAGGTCGATGAGCTGCTCGCTCTTGCTGGACAGCTGAGACTTCTTCCTCGGCTCAATCTCGATCAACGTCGCTAGAGTCTTGCGGTCCAGCTTCTGGTTCGGCGTTGTGGGTAGGCTGGGAAGCGCCAGGATACGCTGAGGGTGCGCGTAGCTGGGGAGTTTATGGCGTATTGCGTCGTGTATCTGATCCAAGTCCGCAGTATCTGGGGCGACGAAGGCGTAGATCGTCTCTTGGCTAACGATGACAGCACATTGACCAACTGCTGCGTTGGCAGATTGAATCGCTTGCTCAATCTCCTCAAGCTCGATGCGATACCCTCGAACCTTGACCTGATTATCAACACGGCCGATGAAACGCACCTCGCCAGACTCGGTCCAGACACCCACGTCACCAGTGCGATACATGCGGTTCTTGTGGTTGAAGGGGTCGGTACCAAAGACACGCTTCGTGATCGCTTGAGTGCCCTCGCCGATATAACCTTCCATGACCTGAACTCCAGAGAGACAGATTTCCCCCGTGACACCCACTGGAACGGGCCGATTGTGTTTATCGAGAATGTAGACTCCGACACGGGGTACTGGGCGTCCCAAGGTCACAGATCGACCTGGTTGCAGCTGAGTATAGAGAGCTGCGATGGTACATTCGCAAGGCCCGTAGAAGTTGTACAGCGTTCTTCCTGGGGACCATCTATCTGAAAGACTTTGCGGGACTGCTTCACCGATCAGGTAAATGGTATCGAGATTATGGAGGCCTTCTGGTGACAGGATGGATAGGAAGGACGGCGTAATCATGGTGGCGTTGACGCGGTAAAGATGAGCAAAGGGATCACACACGTCTTTCAAAACCAGCGTTGCACCGTAGCATAAAGTTCCATATATCTCGGCAATGTTAACATCAAAACCTGGAGAGAATATCTGGGCGTGTCTTCTCCCCGGCCGGGCGTGCATTCGTGCTGGCGCATATGACAAGTGTGAGAGCACTGCTCGGTGCGTAACTTTGATTCCCTTCGGTGTGCCAGTAGATCCAGACGTGAACATGATATAAGCATAATCATCACTCTGCGGTGTAGGTGGCAGCGTGGTGGCCGGATGATCCTCATCAGAAATGGTGGAAGCAAGCTCATGCAAGAGAAGCTGGGGAGTATCAATCGATGAGAAGTTGTCGAAACACATCTTGTTGGGATAAAGACAAATTGATGCTCCAGAAGTCTCGACCATGTTCTTCATTCTGTCAATGGGCAACTTGGTATCCAGTGGAAGGTACACGGCACTGGCTTTGCATATGGCAAGGGCACCAACAAGCCAGTTCAGTGAGCCATCGCCAAGCAGTGCAACAACTGAGTTTGGGCTGCACTGGGCGGTGATTGACCGGGCAAAGTGAGACGCAAGTCTGTCTAACTGGGCATACGTCAAAGTTCTCTCTGGTGATTCCGTTGCAATGGCATTAGGCCATTGTTGGACACCGAGTTCCAAAGCATCCCTAAGGTTCGAAGGGCCAAAATATGGGTCGTGCAGAGACGAAGAGCCAGATATAAGCCTCAAGAACTCATCTGGCTCAAGCATGTGGTCATAGACTTGGCTAATAGTTTCTGTAGCCGGATGCATCAAGCCGATACAGAGGTTCCGGAAATGGTGCAACATCCTCGAGACCATCGTTGGCCCATACCTCGATTTGTCGTACAGCGCCCGGAACACCAGTTGTCTACCAACATCTTGGACCTGTAGAGTCAAACCAAACTCGGGAAAATCCGTTCGATGATAGGTCCAGGCTGGGAGTGTATCTTGCGACTGGCTACCAAAACCATCTAGGTCAAACTCCAGGAAAACGACAGTGTCCAAGATCTTGGCTTGGCTACCAGAAGCAATCTCTGGCAGTAGCTCAGACGTTGACCACTGGTACTCGGTTATACCCAGCAGCAACGTCTGCACATGGCGTAGAAGGTCAATCTTCTTGCCAGTCGCTGGAATCCGGATTGGTAAAGGGCAAGTGTTGATTAGCGGGCCAACAATCTGCTCAATGTTGGCGACTGAGAGATTCCGTCCCGAAAAGACTCCTCCAAACACCACTTGATTCTTCCCGACGTAGTTACAGAGCAATAGGGCCCAGGCTGAGTACATGATGACAGCGGGTGAAGCTTGCACAGATCGTGCCGCTGCGTCCACCTGCGAGACCGACAGTCCAAGTTGGAGTGACTCCTCACCTAACCCCTCACTTGGCTGCCAGTCTGTTTGATAGATGCTTAGCTGAGTGCCGTCCTGCAGCTCCGTCATAGCTTCGGTCCAAAAACATCGGGCTGCCTGGCGGACCTTTTCCAAATGCGTCTGAAGTGCCCTGGAGTAGCTTGGGAATTGGGTCTTTTCGATAAGACTTTCTCCCATCAGTTTGTGTCTCACATCTTGGACAATGGTGCCAATGGAGTGGCCGTCTATGAGAGAGTGATGCACCAGCCAGAGGAGTACCGAGTCATTTCCTTGACCCATAACTAATCTGAACTCGGTAATGGGCTGGAATATCACTCCTGGCACCTCGCCTCGGGCTAGATCAAGTAGCGCAGATGATTCTCGTAATATCGTATCCTTGATATTTTGCTCGTCCGCCGCGACAACCTGCCATCGATGACGATACTCAGGCCCAATTTCGAGCAGCCCGTTGACTGTATCAAATGAAGCCCGAAAAACAGAATGGCTTTCTATGACAGATCTCCACGCATCCGAAAGCTGTGAAGCAGACAGCCCAGCAGTCGATAAGTGCAGCGATATGGATATGACCATGTACCCAGCTGGTGGATTACTGATTGTAGAGCGGACGATGGCTTTCTGAACGTCTGTCATAGGACAAAAGCCCTGCTGCTCGTTTGGCGTTTGTTTCATCTGCTCCTCAGAAACGACATGTAAGAGGTCAACTATGTCACTCAACTTCGGGAGAAGAAATAAAGACTGGAAGGAAATGAAGACCCCCTTCTTTCGCAGAGACGACAGCAGTTTGATAGCGAGCAACGAGTTTCCGCCAACTTCTGTGAAAGACTGTTCCAGGTCAACAAACTGAGCTGGTACCCCAATCGCTCCTGCGACAGTTTGTCGAATAATGTCTTTTTCGGGGGTTGAGAGCACTTGTTTATTCGACCCTTGTTCCCGAGCTTCCAGGATGCCTTTCAAGGCCTTGATGTCGGTCTTGCCGTTGGTCGTTTGTGGTAACTGTTCCATCAATACCATCTCGTCAGGGACTAGGAATTGGTCATATTTGTCGGCAATGGTCCTAAGAATTAACTGGGAGTCCAGATCAGAAGGTGTAACGAAGGCCACTAGCTTCTGGTGGTGCATGATCGCTACTGCTGACACAACATCGGGCTGCGCTAGTAAAGCGGGAACGACTTCAGCCTCTAAGTTAATCAAGAAGCCTCTGTTCTTGACCATCTGATCTTTACGCCCACAAAATACCAAGCCTGCCTTGGTTTTTCTGGCCAAATCTCCAGTACGGTAGATACGCTTGCACTTCCACTGTATAAACATGTCTGCGGTTCGTTCTTTATCTTTGTAGTAACCACGGGCAAGGTTCGGACCCGCGATACAGATTTCGCCTTCGGAGGCCTCTTCCATGCTGTTATCTAGTATAAAGATAGAGCAGTCCTTGATTGGTGTTCCCAGAGTTACTGGTAGCTCGGGCCGGAGCTCTGCAATAGTGGCAGCAACTGTAGCCTCAGTTGGACCGTACGTGTTCCACAGTCTTCGGCATGGAGTCCACCATTTTCTGATCAATTCTGGACTTGAGGACTCTCCGCCTAGGAAAATAGCTCTAATATTGGTATAGGCTACCGGATCTGGTAGAGCACTCAGCAGCGTTGGAGTGCATGGGAGGATTGTGCATTGCTCTGCATCGTCAATCACTGAAGATGGTTCTGAGAGAACCAGTTTTCCTCCGTTACAGATTGTGCTAAAGAGCACGCCATAAAAGGCTTTGGAAGGGTTAGCTTGTATTTGAATTATGTTGTTACGCAGGTCCAATCTTACCGTCGAAAGCCACAGAAAAAAGTAATAATACTGTATCGGATGGGCTTACGCCCAAGTTGAACGGACCGTTCACGTCACCTTGTTGTACGTAGTGAAGTAGACTTTGGTGTTCGATCTCGACGCCTTTTGGTAGACCGGTAGTTCCAGACGTGAAGATGATGTAGGCTATATCCTCAGAGGACTGGGGTCCCTCATAGCAATCCTGCTCAGTCGGCTCGATGTTAGTGATAGCTTCGCGAACCTGTTGAAGCGGAATGACGTCTGCAAATCCATCATCATGGTCGTCGGTAGTGCTCAGGACAACTTTATGGCTCACTCTACTGAGCACATATTTGATTCTCTCGGGGCTCCAAGTGCTTGCCTCCATTGGCACCCAGCAGGCTCCAAGGCGAATTACGGCCAAGACATATGGGACCAGATGAATACGGCGCTCGGCCAATATGGGAACAATATCGCCAGATCGGACGCCTCGCTTCCAGAGAAGAGCTGCAATTTTAGACGAGGCGTGGTCAAGGTCGGAATAAGTCAGAATCCCATCTTTTGCGGAGACCGCAGTGGCCTGTGGTTGGTTCTTGATCTTGTCACGGATCAAGTCAAATACAGACACAGCTATAGTCGACTCTGCAGAAGCGTGAGGCATTGTGATTGGCGAGTTTCGTTTGATGGATTTGCAGCATAGGTTTAGGGTAGGCTGAAAAGCTCAAATTGTTCAACTTGTCAGATTACGATCCCTTTCTTGTAAAGATTGAAAAAGTAGTGAGACTGATGACTTGACACTGATCGTCAGTCAACCAGCAGGAACAATAGGTGATGCTAAATCATGGAAGCGCAGCTCGTAATGCGCCGTGCAGGAGGCCTTGAGCTTGCACGCGTTCCCGTAGCATGTTGGCCAGAGATTGAATTTTTATTGGTCCGTAGATATATCCCGAATAGTTCGCCGATGACCAACTCCAGCTCCGAAGGATACTTATTCACTAATTTTAACCCTTTTCCTGTCCGAGCTGACAAGAACACATTCGCTACAATTCCTCACTCATCTTGTTAATGCACATCATGTATCCCACTTCCCTAGTAGACGCCCTAGTCGTCGGTGGTGGCCCAGCCGGCCTGAGTGCTGCCCTCGCCTTTGCGCGACAGGGTCAAACGGCAGTTATTTTCGACAGTGGAAAATATCGTAATGCCGCCACCAACTTTATGCATCTCATCCCAGCGCTTGATCATGTCGCGCCCATTAAGTTTCGCGATGATGCCAAGGCTGGTATCACCGACCGTTACAACGGCGTAACTATTGAGGCAGCTGAGATCAAGGCGGCACGTCAAACCGAGTCGGGCACTTTCGAGGTCGGCGACGCCTCCGGAAGAACATGGACCGGCCGGAAAATGATCTTAGCAACTGGCGTCAAGGACATATTTCCAGATATTCCCGGATATGACACTTGCTGGGGAAAGTCTATGTGAGCGAAGCTCTGCCGTCAAGCATGAATAGTAACTAACCAACACGCCAGTTTTCACTGCCTGTATTGCAAAGGATATGAAGAGAGGGGCTCGTCGGCAGGTGTGCTTGCCACAGACGGATTGGCAAACACAACTGTAGCTCTCCATATTGCTCGTCAGGCATCAGCTTTGAGCACAGTCGTTACCATCTACACGAACGGTTCAGAGACGCTATCCACCGACATCGTCAGCTCGTTCGGCACGACCGAACAGATGAAGGTCGACTCGCGCGCCATCAAAGGGTTTGCCCTTGGTCCCGACGACAAGGGCGTCGTGATCCATTTCCACGATGGTAGCGAGGCGCTGGAGCCATACCTGGCACATCAACCTCGTACCAAGTCTAACAGTGAAGTGGCAGACCTGCTTGGTCTTGAAAAGTCGCCCAACGGCGAAGTAAAGGTTTCGCAGCCTTTCCAGCAGACGAGCTTACGTGGTGTGTTTGCCGGTGGTGACAACTGTGCCATGCTGAAGAATGTGCCCAACGCCATATTTGCAGGCCATGTGGCTGGACAGATGGCATCAACTCAGTTGTTGGCAGATATCAATGGTCAAAAGCCAATGTTTCCTTTATAAGGCTAGACTAGTTTCATTCTGTTTTGATAAGATTATACTATAAATAGTCTTTTTAAAGGAATTAAAAAAGCTTATAAAGATTTTGGTTTTGCTGAAACATGTAACAAAATCCGATACAACCTTCAGATGGTCCATATAGTCGACGATGATGCGAATCCCGACCAGATCGTGTAGGTCTAGAAAGGTTTCTTGGAGATTTCTTGTATGTCCCCAGATCCCTTTCCCAATATAACTCTCGCGGTTATATGGACTTAGCAATAGACTTATAATAATACAACAGAGTTTGCATACGGCAACTGGACTCTTTGTTTAAGCTATACTGACTTAGTTAATTCCAAGGACCCGTCACTTGGGAGTACCTTCTCCAGGTAATTCTTCAGATGAGTACTGCAGACTGGGCCGTTCAACATATTGGCAGCTTCTTGTAGGATATCATTTGCAAACGCAGGTCGTTGAACCTGTTCTTCTCCGTCCGCTCTCTTGTTTGAGACCTCGTCTTGCCATCTGGTGGCATTGGAGAAAAGACCCAAGTCCTCGAGTTCAGCGTGGAACCTTCTTCGGCGATCGTTGTCTGGCATGAACACATCCCACCATGCCCAGCGGTCTGCTCTTTGAGTTGCCGGAAGCATAGATATGAAGACAAGAGCTTGACGTCGCCCAGAGAATCTCAATGGTCCTACTGTTTGAATCGAAGCAGGCTGCTTCTCGAGGAGGTTCTCTGGACTGATGAATACGTGTAAGCCCTTTCTAAGGCCAAGTATCAAAAGATAAAAAGCCAGCCAAAGTAGACTCGACCACCGATCCCTTCCTTCAGCGTTGGTGACTGCTGCCAGAAGGGCTGCCTGGATTGTAAGAACTATTGCTAGCGCTCGACAAATCCATTTGAGTGTGAATGGACGTGTAGTTCGGATTGGTATATTTGTCAAAGCATGAAGCTGACTGGAGTATCCACAGATGACAGAAAGTCTCGGTGAGTTCCAACTGTCGGCAATCACGTGAACATCCAGGGCAGCTCCTCTTCGAGCTGTGCGGGTTCGATCAGATTCAACTGCAGCCTGGTTTCCGAAGATCGGGCTGTTTAATATTTTAAGACCAAGAAGTAGAAGTTGGGAGCAGGAAATGCAAACGAGGAGCGCAGCTCCAATCGCCACACCGTTACCGTAGGCAAGGATAGCAGCAAAGACGATGGAGAGCATTTCTAGGAACAGTAATGAGATCGTTGCCCACCGCTTTGCAGTATTAGGCATCTGAGCCTCCTGTGAAGACGGAGTGATCAAGGTGAGGTTGATAACTGTCTCCCGAAACGTTCCAGAAGCAATCGTATCAGAAGCTAGCAAATTGTGACGAGCGGTCACACCGGCGTTATCCAGGATCGCTCCGTTTGCAAGGTCGAATACATTACCATGACGAACACTCGTAACAGCATGAGGGCGATATACCTGACTATGGCCGAAAACCCCTAGATAGTCTATGTTCCAGAGATAACCAAAGTCCCGCACGCACCCGGTCATGCATGCTGGAAGATATTCCCGCGTCATGATAGCTGAGACGAGCTCTCCTTGCGATCGCAGGCTTTCTGCAAAAAGTGGAATGGGGGCCCAGGGGCCGATAGTACGGATGAAATTGATGAGGTTCTCCGCCATGATTATAGGTTCTAATGATAAATTGGGCTTGGTTCGATATGAATGATGTTTTGTTGAAGGTTATTTTGTTTTCCTTGGTCTGCTAGTGTAATGATGTTTCAAGGTAAGGAGGCCTTCTTTTATTGTTGTGAATAGCTATAGATAAATGGATCATGTCTTCGTTGCTGACTGACTTATTGTTAATTGACTGGGCATTTTAGTATGTTATGGTACCAATGTGCTGAATGCGGGCAGTGTAAAATAAAGTCTGCCTTGCCTCACACTTTTTCTAGCATGGGGAGCATGACGGGGCTCCCATGACCATGCGCTGATGTGGCCTATACAAGGAACTGATCAGCAAGAAGTGGAAAGATTTCCATCTTACTCGTCTATCAGCCAATATTTGGTACAGTACCGGCCGACAACCAGTATGTATGTGTGCATAATCGGCTGTGCAAATACCGGCTACCCTTGATAGTTGACCACGCCGACAGAGGCTGAGACAAGCATAAGCCAAACCAATGATCGGCACCCACGTCAAACGGTGGTGGCTGGGCTGCATCAGAACGGATCAGGGATTTGTTATTTCATTTTTCAGTGCCCCAGCAGAGCCTTCTGTGACATTCGCAAAATAACTCATTATACAAAGGCCTGGCCATGGACTAGACACCGGTATTGGCTAGATGTTTTGCCAATGTCTATTCCGTCTGCTTCGAGATTGTATTTTGTTAAGAGGTACCTCGCGCCTTCGTCAATCGACTATATTCTGAGGTTTGTCCCGTGTGCTGCGCCATCGATAAGTCACCCTGCATTACCACTCAGGCTGGTCTCAGGCGAGCCTCACGGAGGATTTTCAAGATATCATCTGCCATGTCTAAACACCTTTCTGACCTCGGCGGCTCGTACTCTGGACAAAATGAGCAGCTCCTGGAAGCTTTTCACACTGTCACCGAGCACTACGGGCTCTGCCCAAATCGCGCTTGGGCAGCAGCGAAACACAGGCTGCCGAAAATATTACCAGTTGGAAAGGCAATAAAGAACCGACATCAGCAGGCTGGGCATGATATGTGCACCTTTGACTTTTGCGAAGCCTCACAACGAGACTTTACCGCTGTCAAGCAACGCCATGAATGTCACGAGTGCAAAGGAGAAGAATGCACAGATTGCGAGAAGACAGGCTGCCGCCAGGGGTACTTGTTTGCTAAATGGACGCTCGAAAGAGCCGCCATGAATGGAATGTCAACGGTCTGGGATTTGGACGGGAGGTCGATGTTAGATCCTCCTGCGCCTTACATGGCAGTCTCGCATGTGTGGTCAGACGGAACAGGAGCCGGAAACCAGCCAGACGGCAAGTACAACGAGTGCTTGTATAATTTCTTTAGAGGAATCGCGGAGAAGTTTCAATGCGAGGGTATCTGGTGGGACACTCTTTGTATTCCCAATGGAAAAGAAGCACGCAGCATAGCTATTGGAAACATTCCCTCCAATTATGAAGACGCTCGGATTACCTTGGTACACGATTGCTTTCTACGCAACTGGGAATGGGATGCAGACACCGCATGCTTCGCCATTGTCATGTCACCATGGTTCAGTCGAGGCTGGACTGCTGTCGAACTGGCCCGATCACGCAAGGTGAAGGTTATCTTCAAAGGGCCTGATGGACCTCTAATAAAGGATCTCGATGAAGAAATCTTAGCTCATGATGGAGCGAAAGAATATCACAAGGACGCTTCTAACATCATAAGAGACCTTCGCAAGGGCATCGCCTCTCTTGACGACCTTGTCACTGTCATGGGCCCGCGTCACACATCTTGGCCCAAGGATGTTGCAACCATCTCAGCACTCCTAGTCGGAGCTGAACCAACAGGGCTGCAACAAGACAAGTACTTGAGTATACTCAAAAAGTTTGTTGAGACTCAGCCGACTGGGCAGCTTTCGTATAAGCATTTGTTCCATAATGCTGCAACCATGACAAAGGTATGCTGGTGTCCAACTAACATACTCAACATACCAGTCTCTGATGCCAAGCAAAGGGGTATCATCTATCCCCTGAGAATTGAAAGCGGCTGGGGTCTTGTTGGCATGTGGAAAGTTATTGGAGTGACTGAGAACCTATTCCAGAGGTGTCTCTGGCACGGTACGCACCCAATGATAAAGGCAAAAATACAGAATGCCCTGAGGTGTTCAAGCAGATATCTTCTCCTGGCAGAGCCTGACGTTGAATCTCCAAACAAGGCCTTGCTTGTCCAGGCCTTCGTAAAGGCCGGGACTTTATGCGGCCGATATGTGGGGGCATTATACTTTCATACACAGGCCTGGAGCGAGGACACCCCTGACTCCTGTCTAATGACAGTTAGACTGGTGAGCGATTCGGATATAGGAGATGAGAGTCCTTCTGATGACATCTGGAGCGTTGCGAAAAGGATAGCGTATGCAGAGGCTTCAGCAAAGGCTACACAGGACAGCTCACAGGTTCATCCTAAGACTATACACAAAACGAGAACCGATGATTTTCAAGACATGGATGGGCGAAAGGAGCAACATGATACAGATTCTTCGCGTACTCCTGCCCTGATTCTGAGCATAAAAAGTGGCGACGAAAAAGCAGTCATTCACGAGTTGTCGCAGTCACGACAAGACCTCGATGCTACAGAACCAATATCGCTGAGGACAGCGTTGCACTATGCTGCCTGGCGAGGCAATCATCGCCTGACAAACCTGCTACTGAAGGAGGGTGCCAATTGTAATGTGGGCGACAATAGAGGCCAGACTCCGTTGCATCTTGCTGCGGAGAGATGCAATACGGTCATTGTTCTGGATTTGCTTGAGCATATGGCGAAAACAACGCGCTGCAATTTTGATGCCACAGCTAAAGATGGGCAAACGCCATTGCATCGAGCGGTATGGGGAGGCTCTACAGCTACAGTGAGGTGTCTGCTTGATAAAAGCGACCTGGGAAAGCTTGACAATGCTGGGCATAGTCCGCTACATATCGCTGTTAAAAACGGATCCAGCGCCATCATAGCTCTGCTGTTGGAAAGAAGTTCGCCTCAACATGCCAATTCTCGAGGTCCCAATGGTGCAACTCCTCTACACTACGCAGCTACGTATGCTCAAGGTGCTGCAATTAAGTCACTGCTTGAATATGGTGCCGCCACGGATTTGAAAGACACGTCTTCCGGTTGGACTCCCCTGCACGTCGCCGTGATCAACGGGCTCAAGAGTGCAGTAGAGGGCCTCATTGCAAAAGGAGCAAACCCCGATGCAAGAGGCAGCTCACTTGGTTGGACGCCGTTGCACCTTGCAGCAATGCTCGGGAACCAAGAAATGGCAAGTCTGCTGCTGAACAGTGGCAGTCAGGTTCAATCGAGAGATAACCAAGTGGGCTGGACTCCAGTACACCTAGCAGCTGCCAACGGACACACAGAATTAGTTGCGCTATTGCTCGACAAGGGTATCGACATCAACGACAAGGATAAGAAGGGCTGGACACTACTGCAATTTGCGACGAGAGGAATGCGCACCGAGCTCACCAAATGCTTGGTTCAGAGGGGCGCGAAAAACGACGGACAAAGTGCTCTGCCTGAATGGACACCGCTACATTTAGCAGCAGTGAACGGACCGCATGCACTGCTTGAACTTCTGTCAAATTTCTCCAAAAGGGCCAATAGGTGCATTCGTAACGTTCGTGGCAGAGTGATGTGCCATGCAGCCCAACGAGGATATGATGTTATAGTCAAGCTTCTCTTGACGAATAGGCCTGGTTTCCAAGGTCAATCGAGCTCTATGAGCCAGTTCACCACCAACATTAAAAACGGCGTCGACACAGATAACTATGAGCCAGTGAAAACATACAAATCTTCCACCTATGACATTAGGCCATCTTCTCTTGGTCCTGGAGACTGGCATCCACTATGCCTTGCTGTACAAAACGGGCACGTGAAAGTCGCCAGCTATTTGCTCGGTCAGAATCCTGATGTCTTGAATCCTTCGGCGAGTTATACACTGCTCAAATTGGCGATCGAGAACGAGCATCTGAACATGGCCGGACTATTGCTGAACAGCGGCGCCGAAGTCAATGCCAAAAGCGAGCTTGATCGCGGGGATAGAGCTGTTCACCACGCTGCCAAAACCGGGCAATTGGAGATGGTGATGTTATTGATAAACAAGGGGTCTAAACTGGATTGTAAAAATTTGTTTTCACAAACACCTTTATCTCTGGCTGCTGAGCATGGATTCTTGGCAGTGGTGCAATATCTTCTACAAAAGGGTGCCGACCCCGGAACCAGAGACGAGTATCCTTGGGATACACCACTGTATTTCACCTTGGAGAACGGCCATACGCTCATTGCGGATGAGCTTATTGAGAATGGAGCCAATCTTGCCCCCTTTTTGCATTCGCATTCCCCGGGATTCACTTTGCATGATTCAGTACTCCGACGACTTTCGGAAAGGCCCAATCTGTTCAAGTTCAGGGACGACGAAGAATACACGCCTCTAATGTGCGCAGCTGAGAGAGGTGACGAACGTGTTCTCGAATACCTCCCCGCAAGTGCCGAGCTTGATTCGAGGAACGATTGTGGTGAAACTGCGTTGATGATCGCTGCTAGGCGTGGGCTTAAGAACATGGTTCAACAACTCATGGATAAAGGTGCCGATATTGAATCAAGAAATGAAAGTGGTGAGACTGCATTGGCGATTGCAGTTCGGTGGGGGCGTAAGGACGTGGTTCAACAACTTATGGATGAAGGTGCCGATATTCAATCGAGAAATAGTAATGGCGAGACGCTATTGGCGATTGCTATCCGTGAGGGACATACGAATGTGGTTCAACAACTTATAGACAAAGGTGCCGATATTGAATCAAGAAACGAAAGTGGTGAGACTGCATTGGCGATCGCTGTTCGGCGTGGGCGCAAGGACGCGGTTCGACAACTTGTGGATAAAAGCGCCAATCTTGAAGCACGCACTAGAACAGGCGATACGCCATTATTTACAGCTATAGAAAGTCATAATACGGACATCGCTCGCCTGTTGATTGAGAGCGGAGCCGATATCCTCGCCAAAAATGAAGTAGGTGAAACACCACTGGCCAGGGCTCAATCGTTCTCGAACCATGAGATTTCGCGGATATTGATTGAGAATGGTGCTGGAATAAAATTTGGATTAATAAGGGAGAGGACGTGGGAATTGATGATCCCAATATTAGGTATTCTTCTTCCAGGTGTTTTTCTTATAGGTGTCCTCTTCGTAAGTTTATAGCCTTTTGAAGCATTTATTTTCTAAGTATTCCAAGGCTCAGGTGTATAGTTAATTCACTTTATGTAACCAAAATGGCTGTAATGGTAAATGCTAGCTAAGGCTGGAGAGACCTTTGCTGAGCTGAGGTGGCATGAAGCTTATCTGGAGATCTTGGATAATGATAATTACCTCAAGCATCGTTGGAGCATTTGAAAGTTATCTCGTTTGTCCGAAGTATGATTGATACAAAATAGTCATTGGAGTCTAAAGCATAGAATTCCATGGTTCATAGTCAGCAGCTTGCATAATCTTTTCATACTGCCTCCTTCTAACTCCGATGTTGCCTCCATCAAACAAGGAAAACACGGCAGCGTCATTCAGAAGATGCCCGAATCCAGTCTCGTCGAGATAAGATCTCCTAATTGTGAATTAGATTAGTGCGTCACGATGGCAAGGAGGCTTGGGGGGTCACTTACATCCCAACAGCTTGCATGGCTTCCCATATAGCCTGCACCGCAGCTTCCCCACTGTAGATCTTGGCTTGCAAGCAGCTCTCAAGTCTACTAGCAGTAGTCCCTCTTCCCTTATCAAGGCTATCTAGAGCATTTCGAACCAGCAACCGAGAGATATCGATCTTGATCTTGCAGTTCATGAGTAGATCTGCGACGCTCTGCCTCTGGATGATAGGGACACTGCCGCCTCTGTTGTCTTCTTTGGCAAACTTGAGCGCTGATTCGAAAGCATTACGCATGACGCCACATGCAAGTGCAGCGACCAAGGCTGCAGTAATACCGAACGCTGTCTCGATTACGGTTACAGTGGCGTCGCCCTGTTGGCACAAAAGACGATCTGCAGGAACTTTGAAGTTGGTATATCTCGTATGAGGGCCACTGGCACCACCATGGCCCATGAGGTCAGGTTCGGCGAGGACGGTGTAAGAGCCAGGTTCGTTGTCGGCAATGATGTCTCGTGTGACCAGTAGAATCATAACATTATCTCTAGGGTCAACATCTGGTTTCTCAGGACCGCCATCCTCGGAATAACGAACGCAGAGACATGTTAACTCTGCACCCTTATTGTCCCAGCCGGCACTGTTGGTTGTCCATTGCTATAGGTGCGAATGGTTAGAGATGCCTTTTGATATTGCGGAAAACATCTTACCTTTTCGCCATTCACGATGTAATAATCACCCTCTTTCTTCGCAGTGACACCCAGGCCTTGGCCTCCCTTTTCCAAGTAATTGGCAGTGCCACCAGGCTCCGAATGCGCAAGACTGGCAAGATAGTCACCCTTGCCGCTGAGAAAAGGCTCCAAGAACTGTTCTTTCTGCTCCTTTGTTCCAGCAAGAACCAAAGGCATCAATCCGAGTGCTGTTCCGATAAGTGCGACATTCACACTGGTATCGGCGCCATGAAACTCTTCAATAATCAGAGACATACTCAGGAAGGATTCACAGATTCCACCCTCAGGCGCTGGAATGAACGCTTTGAGATAACCAGCTTCGACAATCTTTTTGAAGAATGGCCTCACTGCTAAAAATCGTTCTTGCTGGGTCTTTAGGTGTTTGTATGCTTGGCGTGCTCCGCTGAGCTCTTTGTCAGCAAATGAAGCAGCATCTTTGACGATCTGTAGTTGAGAATCGCTGAGAGAGAAGTTGGCCATATTTGCTTGCAATGGATAATGAATAAGAGAAAGGCGTCTTTCAGGGATATGAGGAATTAAAGAAGAAAGTCAGCAATTTGGAGGGTTTATATATCGATGATACAGCATTGTCAGGTCGTATTGTAAGTAAGCGGGAAATCTGACACGCAGAATCGTGCGTCACTTGGCAGCGGGGTCAGTAAGCTTTTGGTTCATTTGACTTGATAAACTCATAATCAGCAAGTAATGCCACCAATAACACAGAAAGAAATCCGAAAATATTTTTATCGTGACCCATGGACATCTAGACTAGTTGGAGGTAACCCTTCGCAATTCAACCCAATCAATTATTACAAAGCTAGCCAGGTCACATTTGAAGCAACTGACACCGAAGCCATTTTGGAATTCCTCATCAACCTTCGGTACTCCTCAATCTTGGAAATTCCAACCACAATCAATTCCTCGACCACTTCCGGATCTAAGTCGCTCTTCCAAATGCTGATAACGCCATTTGCTTGATTATCGTCGATAGTGACCGACACCACAAGGTTCCCTTCGTCTCTAAGCTCCCACGAAGCCTTTCCGTATGGAACCATACCAGTTGGCTTCCAATGCAATTCTCCAAGCCCTCCACTAACTTCAAAAGGTCCCACGTTTCCTTTGATATCGATTTTGTGTTTGCGTTGCGTGAAGTCGATGTCGGTCTTGGGCGGAAAGCTGTGAAAGTCTAGAACAGCAATTTCTGTATCGCGTTCTACTGATTCGACATGACACTTGTCTCCCCAGGCGGCGAGGATCGCCTTTCGTGTCACTTCGTATTTCGGTGTTCTGTCGCCTTTCATTCCTAGAATTCGGCGATGCCCCGCAAGAGCGGTGTAGTGGATTTCTGTAGCAGGGGTTTCTGTGCTGCGTCGTTCATCTGGTGTTGCGTCCTCGCGAACGATAAACTTTTCGATCCAGGATGGGGCCATGATTGTCGTCAAGTGCTATTACTGTGGTTATCTAAGGAGAAAAGACTTTATGTCAGGGAACATCCTGAAATGTGGCAAATCTTCCACTTATAGCCAATATCCAGAGAATTCCTCTGGGGTGGTCCTTTCAAGGGTCCTTTTTATTGCGGTGTCATGGTATGTTCAGCTTGTCAGCTGTCTTGGTCGAAGCGCGCCACTAAGCATGGATAATTGCCTTCTAGAGTGATGCCACTATTCCCATGTGAGAAATAACTGTTATTTTTCCAGGGTCCAGCCCCGTCCGGCTTGTTTCATTCATCAATTAGGGCTCAGGCCATGGATGCTAAGCCACGCGGAATACAACACTACTCAGCTTTCGAGTTATGACTTTTGGGCAGACAACAGAGTAAAGGCGCAGGATATCTGGAAACTTAGGCGATAGCCGGTAGATTATCTAGTCACTGTCTTGTCTAGGTTGACAACCCCATACGCCAGCCAAAGCCACTAAAGTCAAAGTTATAGGAGAGGGCCTAGAGAAAGGTAATTGCTACGTATCCCCATCAATCGAGGGTCTTCACTCTGATATACTCATAAGAATAGATCTGATGTTGCCGAAGTTTGTAATTGATGCTATGCCGGCAACCTAGCTTTGAACTTCAGTTTCATTGTTTGAACGGTGAAATAAACTATTTAAGAAACCACCAAGTCTTTCTACGGTAAAATGTCACTGATACAAGTATAAAACCCTGTCGGTTTCTACCCCTCTGTCGTCAAATACCTTAAAACGAAAGATAAAAGTCAACTCCCATCTCTTGCTATCACCCAAACCTAGACCAAAAGTTATTGATATCTCTGGTAGCATTCCGTTGCACCTCTTCGGGAAGCCACAGGCCCTTCTTCCGACTGAGCATATCAGTCCATGAATTGATCAGCTCGTCCCTCCCACCACGTCCTGCAAAATGAAGGAGAAAGTCTCCCCGACGAGCATGGTATTCTTTCAATCCTTTCTCATCTTCTCTCTCTTCGAACTCGGCAGGGGAGGCTTTGGGATAAGCATTGAACCACTGCTGTGGTACAACCTGAACTTTTCTCTCAAATTTGGGCTCTTTCATAATAAACTCCATTGCGCTTTGTTCGGTAAAGGGAAGTGACACGTTTGGTCTGTAGTATCGGAAGGCATTGATATCGCTGAACAAGTTGACGGCCCATTGATTGACGCGTACTAGAAAAACCCCGTTGTTGAGCCCATTCCAGTCGTTGGTGACTAATAGATGTGTATCCTTATCGATTTCATCCTCGTTTCTCTTGTTCGGTTCGCCTTCGTCGTCCGTGCTCTCGAGGCTGTCGTCGTCGTCTTCCATATTTGTTTTGTTAGGGAGTCTTGCGAATGGTAAGAAGCTTGATACAGGACGGCATTGATCGAGGATGAGGGTGTCTCTGTCAACCCAAAACAACCACTCCAGGCGCTCATCGGCAGGCTTCATCATCTCATCCAAGAGGAGAGACAGGATGAATGCCGGCTTGTTCCATAGTGAGTCAACAATGGGAGAACACATGACATCCAGACGAGTGTTGTGAATCATGCAGTGTAGCACATGGGTGTGTAATGCCTTTTGGTAATGTTCTTGGACTGAACCAAAATGTGCCGTTACTCTGCCAATTCTGACCGGTGTCTGCGGATAAAACGAGACATGTTTGCATGCATCCCGTAAGAGCTTGGCGTCTTTAGGAATTTCAGGTAGCAGTGGTGGTAAACATCGATCTCCTCCGTGAGATCGAACAAGAGAGGCCAGCTTTTGCTGACGACCAAGTGAAAAAGGAGCTTTCAGAGTTCCTTGACTGTAAGAGGAGAATGCCTGGAAACAAAGAACGATCAGAAAGAAGAAGGCAGTCCCTTTCAAAGCAGCAGCTGGAGAAAAGCAAGAGATTTTGTTGAGTTGGAGCATTGTGATAATGATACATGAATAAGAGGGTCAATTTGAAAAGTGAACAACGTATTCTTATATTCATCTTGGGAGCTCGATAGCTGAAGAACATTTCGCACGGGCTCTATCACCTCCTCTGTCACATTTCTCGCCCGATATGCCAATCTACGTCAACTCTGTGAGGTGTCTGTTACTACAATTGACCATTCATCGACGATGCTTGTAACAACATAGGCCCTCTAACGTCTCTAATTGAAGGGTGGCCTGACACTAGTCTGTTAATGGATACGAGTTATGTCTAACCAGATACGAAGACAGGCAGGCTTAGCTGTGGGGAGAAAGGGCAACAGACGATCTATTTGTGAAGTCATCATCTCAATCAAGCTAGCCCTAGCGGTATAGCATCACTCAATACTCGTCCTATTACGGCAATTTGCTTGCTCATGAAAGTGCCAACGTGCCTTTTTTCCGTTTTCGTAACCGGGACCGACGAAATTGTTTCATGCCGAGGTCTCCACCAAGTTTAAGTGGTGGGACCAAGTTACGAAACTAACAATTTAAATGGGCGACCTAGGTTGCTCGTAACTAGAGGGATCGACATCCTGGTCGAAGATAGCCTGGACCATTTTTAGTTGATGGCAAACTTGAGATGAAAGACATAAAGTAGACCTGATGGCCAATATCGCCTCTGGTTAGTTGTCTCGTAACAAATGGATCTGATGGCTGCGATACATCAGGAACAGCCCCGGAAGAAGCTCACAAGGGCGAAAGTTCCGAAAGTGCGGACTGGATGTATTACTTGGTGAGCTATGTCGATCATCTCTACGAGAACTCATCACTAATAGGAACGATAGCAAGTTGGTTACCTATAACGTCTCCTACGGCCCAGCAGCTTTACTGACACAATCAATAGACGTCGGCACCTGAAATGTGATGAGGCTAACCCTTCCTGTCTCCGTTGCTTGAAAGACCGGTTCAAATGTGATGGCTATGAGCAACGTCAATTGCATTTACCATACAATACAGAAAATATGCACCTCTTCATGCCAGAGACCCAGACCAACCTAGACGAAGCTATACGTCCACCTCATACATTCCTACGGCCAGCTCTAGCAGACGGCATCGGAATGAGCTCTATTGACAATGCTCTTTACTATCATGCCCGACAGTGGGTGATTCCTGATCTTGAGATGGCTGGAGGTATGAGAGAGATCTGGCATGATGTTATCCTTCCGCTCTCACACACGAACAAACCTCTGAAATACGCCCTTTGCGCGCTTGGAGCCTCTCATCAAAGATTTCTAGCTTCATATCCTGGACACTTCCGTAACATTACTCATTCGACCGATTACGACTATCAGGCAAGTCAAAAATACAGCCAAGCAATCTCCTTCATATGTCCAGTTATGGCGGAGAACAAAAGGTTGAACCTCAAAGTTACTTTACTGTCCTGCACCATCTTTATATGCATCGAGAACCTACAAAGACGTTATGCCGACTCGGTTCGTCATCTGCGCGCTGGCTATCAACTACTGGATCATCTGTCAACCACCATCGAAAGTCAGAACGATAACCCTGATCGAAAATTACTGGATAAAAATGCCCAAGACGATCGCAAGCTCATCGGCGGGCTGTCAAAGATGTTTTCATCTCTGAGCAAGAATGTCGCAGCATTTACGGGAGACGAATCCTTTCCACAAATTAAGTCGGTTCAGATACTAGTAGATATGGGGAACCCCGATGAGCCATTCGCCAGCTTGGATGAGGCCGAAGACTCTCTATCGGCCATTAATACAGTCTCTGATAGTCTGCTACTCAGAATTGGTACAGAAGAGGACTATCTGGGCCCGATGGCAGTTATTGCAGATCCACTGGAGGCTCTCGAAGTTTTGAAACCACCATTTCGCATATGGAACTCAAGGCTGCAGTTGCTGGAGTCATCGAACCAGTTCAAGTCGCCAAATATCAACAACGCGCGACGACTTGCGCTACTATCACTATTCCAGACTACATGGTCAGCATTTCTGCAAATGGGATCCGTTGATCCAGGCTTCCAGCGCCAGGATTATCACACGATTCTTGACAAGATCTTGAAAATCGTCTTGTTGGACAATATTCAGTCGAGACCATCATTCACTTTTGATGGGCATCTGATATGCGAGCTTTCTACTATCTGCGCTTCCTGCCAAGACATCGAGGTCAGAACAAAGGCACTTGAGATATTACGCATGATGCGGCGGCGTGAAGGTATATGGGACAGCTGGGAAGTGGCCAATGTGTATGAAAGGATGTTTAGGGCGTTAGAGAGTAAGCGTTTAAGTTGGGACGGTCTGCCTTGGGGATTTGTTCAGCTGTCCAAGAGCTTATCTCCTTAACGGTACATGATATGATGTGAAGGTAACAGAGGACTATCATAGCTCTACGTGTCATTCCAGGCTCGCTATAAAGGCACTCAATAGCGCTACAACCTCTGCTCCGGTGATGGATACCCGCCTAGTCTCTGAAAGAACTGTGCAGCCTTGCGAAAGATATCGGACATGTCGCCAAACCATGCAGACGATGCCTTCCCTAGTGGTCCTTCAGCCTCCTTATATTTGCCTCTGGCTACCTTGAACATGTTAGTATGATTTGTAATGCATTAATCAAGATCTTCATTGGACTTACCAAGCAACACTTGCCCTGCATCTCGACATCAAGTGACATGTGTACTATTTGAGAGCTCTTGGGTAAGGTGACACCGAAACTAGAAGTGGATGATATGGCTTGATTGCGAGTGAGATCGTTTAATAGTTAATAAATTATGTCAAACTGATTGATATTCGAATCAGTTATAGATGATTTCGGGTCCCGAGTGTTTATTCTAAGGGTGGTAAAGAGCCCCCCTCCAAGGCCTGGATTTATAAGAAGGGGTACAGGCAAAAAGCACTTTCATCATTTCGCTCTGAGAAAAAAGGCACTACTTATACAGAGGAGTATGCATGGTTAATATCGGCGAAAATTATTCGGTCATAGGAGTTGCTTTTATTCTCGAGTGCAAATACCAGCTTTTGTCGAGATGACCAGAGAGCTGGACATTCGCCGGTCAAAGAACGCAGCTTAAACATTTTGGAACAGAGCCAGAAGTAACATGAACTAGACGATTTTCAACATCTAACTACCAGATTCATCACTGACCATAACAGAAACTCTTTCCGGCACCCCCATCGCCTCACAAGCGACTCCCATTACCACAATAACAATTTGTGCAAGACGAGTATCCCCTGTGAAGTAAAGACTACCCCGTAGATCAGCGAACATTCCATCTCTCAATGGCTCACCATCACAGTTTCGGAAATCAATCTTAGATACTATTCCATTGGAGTCAACTTCAGCTTTTAAGTGGACATTGAGATTGTCGCTTTTGATTCGGAAAGGTCCTGGGAGACCGCGGTGGTAGACTTTGATATCGTTGATGTAGGTAGGTTCTTGAGAACTACGAGATCCGCTTGGTTTGGCGCTCATATTGGAAATAGATGGTTTGTGTTGGCGAGAAAGACTGGACTGATGTTGATAGGAAATCTGTAAAGAATGTGGACAACGAACCTTTCTTATGTTCTAAGTCCGCGATTGATCGCTACTAGATGGTGATTAAATGACACCAACGCATCACTGATCAAGTCAATTGATGCATTGAACATTGCCAGCTCTTTCTGAACATTTGCCTGATTCTATACTGATTAGATGAGATCTGCTTCTCGACCTATTCATAAAGGGTTTGCTCTATACCACGCCGTCAATCACTACCTGAAATTTCACCACTCATCCCCTCCTTGCTACCTATCCATGATGAATAGGGATCTTGCGATACCTAACCGTCTCAACACCAGCATCGTCAAACGTTCTCTCAGCGACCACCTTGTACCCTCCAATCCTGGGAAGAATCTTGGTCCAGAATACCCAATAGACGCCACCGAGGATCAAGACTCCAACACCAACAACAGGGAAGACATAGTATGGGTACCCATCTGCGTTCCAATCGCCATCAGGAGGGATGAAGGGCACGAATGCGAGGAAGATATTGGCAAGAAGGTAAAGGACCGCGATCGGGAGGTATGTGTGCCACGGCGATGTCCAATTTTCGGTCTTGCTCCATTGAAGATAGATTAGACCTGCAGTGACAAAGCCATTTATCCAAGCGCCGGGGTACGTGTACCTGAATCTGTTAGCAATGTTTATAAAGAAAACTCGATGACGTACAAAGAGACGATAAAGTTATAAGCTGGTCCAGCAGGCGGCGCAAGTAGAACAATAACAGTGACAGCCCAGTGAAGGAATAACTACATTCATTCATTAGTCGGGCCACAGACTCGTGAAGAGAAGACTCACAGATGATGCTGGTGAATTAAAAGGCTTGTTAGATGCCCAAAAACGACTAAATGGCAACATGCCCTCTTTCGCTAACTCCTGATTCACTCGAGAATGCGCAAATGAAACAGCCAGGACGTTGCCCAAATTGCTCAGTGCCACAAAAGCAGGCAAGCTTCTAGCAGCAGCGCTCTCGCCAAAGACGTTCCTGAAGAACAGGCCAGCGACAATGGCTTCAGATTTTGCGAGATCGGACTTGGGAATCGCGGCAAAGTAAGCCACGTTTGCAAGGACGTAAAGAATTGTTACGCCACCTATTGCAATAGGTGCAGCAACGGCAAGTGTCTTTCTGGGGTTCTTCAGCTCGCCGAGGACGTAGTTTGCGTTCTCCCATCCTTTGTAGCTGTAGATGATATTAAGCAGGGCGTTTGAGTAAGCATACGCTCCGCCACCACCGTAACCATCGCCATCCTCTATGCGGAACGCATTGTCAAAGTTGTGAGGATTCGGAACACGACGGTGTCCTGCCAAGGCTGCGAAGCCCGAGAATACAATAAACAAGAGGATGACCACTTTGAAGACACCTAGGACGTTGAAGAGCCGTATACCCCATTTGGGAAGCGTGCTGTGCAGGAGGACTGAGAAGCTGACACACGCGACAGCTATACCGCGGGCTTCCCATCCATCAGGTGTTTCTCTACCGGCCGCATAAAGGATATAGCGCCCGAAAGCAAGGGAGTTGCCTGACGAAAATCCAAGGAGAATCATTTGACTTGCCAAAACACAAGTAGCCAAGTACTTTGGATGGCGGTAGACCCTCTCTAAGTAATTCTTCTCGCCTCCAGATCTGGGAATGGCCAGCCCGAACTCAAGGAAGACACTTAGACCGCAAAAGGTCAGAAAGCCACCGATAATCCACAGCACAAGGCAGATGCCCACCGATCCAGTAGCTGCAAAGATACCCGAGGGTGTAGAAAAGACTAATAATCAGCTTCATTCTCATAATGTTACCGCCGAAATGTAGATTTATCCATGTGACGACGGACGAGTAGACCTACTTCCAGTTCCAATCATCTTGTTCAGGATCAAGAAAACAGCGCCTGTAACGCCAATTTTTCGATCCTCTGAAAAGGCAAAGTTTTGCGCATCGACGGTACTATCGTTGTCAATGGGCCTCTCATCGCTGTTGAAGCCATCGTAGGGCTGATCGCGCAAGCCGTCAACGGCCCGAACTTTGTTGGTGTCCGCCATGTCTGCCACAAGATGAAAACACGATGGGATAGGAATCTTTATAACAAGGCGAGATACGCAAGATTGTCCTAGAATGACGATGCAGTGCGACACAAAAGTCCCCTCTCTTCTGCAAATGATATGCCCCCACGATGTCGACATCGAATCCCAGCGTCGCCAAGATGCGTCGATCAGCCCTAATGGGAAGGTCGAGACCGGTCAGCGGGCGTTTTATCCCGGCCACAAAATAAGCTTAAGCATCCATTAAACGTTATCGAGTGGATGCTGATCCTGTTGCAGGGGTGTACTAGGCTATTTATGAGATGATAACTGTAGTAAATGGTAGTATTTATTGGGTCTTATTAAAGTACAAATATAATTATAACTAAAAACAAAAGATGTGGTCGGACATCTTGGCAGATGCACCAGGCTGCTCGAATCCCAAATTGCCAAGAGATGTCTTAGCTGCTTTGATCATGCCAGGCGGTCCGCACAGCATAATCTTGGAATCAGGTCCAGGTGCGGGGAACTTCTCCTCCATAAGTGCTTGTGTAGCATAGCCAGTTCCGTACTTCCAGTTCTCGGGCGCTTGATCGACAAGATAGTAAAGTCTAAAGTTCTGAGGGTATCGTCGCGCGAATGTTTCCAGTTGCTCGCGGAGCAGGATGTCTTGTTCTGAGCGGTTGGCGTAGACGAGACTGACTTGTGTGAGGTCACGATCGTCTTCGCAGATGGCGCGGATAATTTGGAACATGGGTGTAATGCCTGTTCCACCAGCGAGCATGCCTATCCTCTTGCAAAGACCACGCTTATAACGCATGGCGCCCTTGGGTCCCCGGAACTGCACTTCGTCGCCGAGTTCGAGGTTGGCAAGGTATCTGCCGGTAAGAAGACCGTCGGGATAACACTTGATAACGAGTTCGAGCTTTCCGAGGTCGTTGTTGTTTGAAATAGGTGTGTAAGATCTGTTGACGGTCTTGCCATCAATCTCAGCCTTGATAGCAAGATGTTGACCGGTTGGTAGGCCGAGAACAGTTGTAGGAGTAGGAAGACTGAAAACTAGACGGTACACATTGGGGGCGATCTCCTCCTTCTCGGTCAAGGGAAGAGCGTGGTATGCTGTAGGGTCGAGCCAACCTCTTTGGAGTAGAGGGTCAAGCTTTGTGACCTTGGGCATCTTCTTGTGAGGAGCATAGCTCATGAAGCCACCCTCTTCGAAGTGAAGGTGCTTGGATAGCTTCTTGGCAGTAACGGTACCGGCAATGGTGAAAAGAGCAGAAGCGATCAGGAAACCCTCCAAAAATCCGGGCCCAGATCTAGATCCAGCCTTGATCTTTGGTAGTGAGTTCAAGATCTCGGGGTTCAATCGGTATGCTTGGTGAAGAGCCACGGCACCGACTGAAATGGCGGCAGTAGCTGTGAGGGCAGTAGTAGCAAGGCTGCTTCCAGCAACTGCCACAGGAGCAGCCTTCTTCAGTGTGACAGCCTTGGGAGCGTTTCGCACAGGTGCACCTTTGTACTCTCCAATACGATACTCCTCCATAATCTCAAAGGCATCCTCAGAGTGACCAGCACTATCGAACTCTACCGTTGAGTCCTTTCCAGCTGATTCAAGGAGAACATCTGCACCACCAGGGTGGTCTTCAATGTATTTTGTAACATCGTAAACTAAGCGGTCAGCAAAATTCATTCTTTATGTCTTATCGTAATAAAAATTCTTACCTTGACCCTTGATGATTGTCCAACAATCACTGCGGGTGTTGTGAGCAGCCACTTCCTTAGCAGTAAACGAAGCCATTCTGACAAAATTTGATATCGTCTAACCAGAACAAACAAAGTTAAAGAGGGTTACAGCTCATTATATTAATCGCAATACAAATACGGTGGCATTGACTCGCCGACCATACCATACTACCCCTTTTAGGTGGAAGCCGAGGCTCGTGGGTCTTTCTCGGCCGGCTGTGGGTCCGGAACGGCCGAGTCTCTGTGCTGTATCCGTTTGGCCATGTTTGAATGGGCATAAACCCCGACGGTCAAAGCTTCATTATGGGCCTCAATGCATCACCGACCCGAGGCACGGAATTCGGTTTCAAGTTATACGCCGTCGGGATTCTAACTTTAAAGGTACAGTATGAATGAATTACAGTTGGAACCTACTACGTATTCTCGTATCACCAACGAGGTGATTGACTATTCTGTAACTGTTAAGGAACTCTAACGATATTAGGTAGTAAGTGATTAGCCACCATGAATGACTCGTATAAAATAATAATCTACATGTACAGTAGCGTCATTACTGAAACCACACATACATATGACGTTTGAGACTCAACTCAGCTACTTACGCCAATAGTCAAAGCCACCCGTTTCGATCCGTTCCTCGCTACTAAGTTAGGGCTGCGGAGAATAAGTTGTGGATCTGGAAAACGCCACCTTATCATCTCAATGCTGTTTGGGCGCAAATTCTTCATGCCCCCCTATCTAATGTACCGGCAGATTGCAAGGGTCGTATCTCTCTGATCCACAGAAATTTATTTGCGGCTCTGGGCCGAGGCTCACTCATTGCTATCGCCCGCTTTATATAGACCAGCCAGCAACTAGCCATTTGTAAAGTTGTTCGTCTCATTATACTGTATCGATCATCGTCAGTCATGGCTACTAAACGTTTTCATCTTATGGGCGAGGACCCTTCAACGGCCCAGGAAATTGAATTGCCTGTGTCCTTGGACGAGCAAGGTCTTCAACACTTGGTAGCGTCGCATTTTGCAATCGTTGACCCTAGTGGTATGTCAATTCAAAACACAATGCTTATCACTCACTAACCCTTTAGGCATTGGTTTTGTCACCGACTCTGAGGCTTTGCCAACAGTCGCTGATGTGCTCGCTGCTGATGACATCTCCATTACCATCGATGGAAAGGCTGTCCGCGAGATTCCAGGACCCAAGGGTCTACCCCTTGTGGGAAACTACTTTGAAGTTTATCCCGACCATCTTGGTAACCATCAACGGTTGTTTGAGAAGTACGGCCCTCTCATCAAGACGACAAACATGGGCAGCACCATTTACCACACAAATGACCCTAAGCTAGCCACAATTGTTTTCGGAGAGACAGACTTTTTCTCCAAGCGAATTATCGACGGCCACCCTCTGCATCCTATCAAGAACAAGGAGGCTGGTGTTTTCCTTGGCGATACTGATACTGAAGAGTGGAGGGAAGTGCACAAGTTTCTTCCCCCTGCTCTTGGCCCCAAGGCTGTGCGACATTACGCCCCCACCATGCAACGAACTGTTGAGGACGCCTTCAAGGTTTTCGATGAACTTGATGAGCGTGACGAGGCTTGGAACGTATACCCCTACATGCTGAAGCTCGGAGCCCAGGCTGTCGGAAAGTTAGTCCTTGGAATGGATTTCCAGCACTTTAGCTCTCCTGACGCCCGACCTCATGCGATGGTGTTGAGAATTGCGCAGTCTCTTGAACTGAACAAGAAGATCACCTCCATGGGCAGCTGGTACAAGAACCTTCCTTTCGGTGACCCTCAACGTCTACGAGAGGCTCGTGCTCACATGGAGGCTATGATGACAGAATCTGTCGCCAACGCTGCCAAGGGTGAAGGTGATTTGGAACTCCAGGATGCCGCTGTCGAGGCCGAGAACATGGTTGATTATGTCCTTCGTGCTAGCGACAGCAAGGGCAACAAGCTTCCCAGGGAGCGCATTATGGAACCCCTCGTTGTTGCTACCGGTGCCGGTTTCACCACAACCAGCTCCCTGCTGTCTTGGCTCTTGTATGGCCTCGTTGCCTACCCTGGCATGCAAGAGAGACTTTTGCAGGAGTTGGTCGACAACGGCTTCGATGAGAACACCCAGATCACTGCTGATCTGACCAACAAACTCACATTCCTCGACAAGTACATTAAGGAGACACAACGCCGCCACAACCCCTCTTACCAACCCGCTCGAACGTCAGCCGTCGACATGATTCTCCCTGGTGGTTATAAGCTTCCCAAGGACTCTATCGTCATTCCTGCTCTTCACCACATCCACAACAACACCAAGATCTGGGACAACCCTGCTCTGTTCGATCCCGACCGTTGGGACACTGATCGTGTCAAGAACCGTCCCAAGGATTCGTATATTCCTTTCGCAACTGGACCTCGCATGTGTGTTGGTTTCAACTTTGCTCTGCAGGAGGTTAAGGTCTTTTTGCCCAAGCTGGTGTACAGATACAAGTTCAGTCTTGCACAAGACGGACCTGTAGAATACGACCCCATGTTCCAGTTGATCCGACCTAACAACTTGTACGTCAGAGCTGAGAGGAGAATAAAGTGGCCATCAAAGAGCGATTAGGTATGTGTTAGATTTAGAGGTATAGACAAAAGTATATAATAGCATATAATGTAAATAATATTTTATGAGCTGCGATTGGCTGAGTGAAGAAGCATGTAAAATAGTGTTTGTACATGAGGAGTGGAATGATGTTAGAACTCTACCCGTGTAGCATTTTCAAGGCTGTGTCTCGAGTAAGCAGATCTCCCGGATTGCCGGTTTCGACGATTCTGCCATCTTCCATAACAACAACAATGTCGAATTCTGTGACATGATCAAGTCTATGTGTAACTTCGATGACTGTGCGGCCGTGCATAACTCCACGGATAACCTCGCGTACTTCTTTATCCGTCTCGCGATCGACACTGCTCGTGGGTTCATCAAGAAGAAGAATACTCGAGTGAGATAGCAAGGCTCGTGAAAGACAAAGAAGCTGACGTTGTCCAACCGAGAAGTCAAGTAGGGAGAGATCTGCATCAAGTCCTCCGCGGGTTTCGATTATTGGCCATAGTGTTGTCTTTCTCAATGATTCAATAAGTATCTCATCGGCCTGGATCAGCTCCTTGGGGTCCAGGTTTTGTCGTACAGTGCCTGACAAAGTGACTGGATCTTGCGGTACGGTTGTGATCCGCGATCTGATATATTCGCGAGGCATAGTTGCGATATCTTTACCGTCGATGTGAATTGTACCTGCCTGGAGTTCGAGTAGCCGCAGGATTGAGAGGACAAGAGACGATTTGCCACTAAAATGTTAGCTTTTTCAACAGATGGGGCATATCTTACCTTCCAGAACGGCCACAGAGACAGACTTTCTGTCCTGGTTCAACCGCCAGAGACACATTGCGCAGGACCGGTTGCGATTCGGACCTATTGAAATTTAGCCAAGCTTGACGATGGGCAGTAGCATACCTATATGAAGCTGTAATGCTGGCAATTTCAATCTTGCCTTTGGGCCAGTCCTCCGGGTTTTCCTTTTCAGCGTCCTTGTTTTCATTCGGTGTACTACTAATGAAAGCCCTGAGTCTGGCTATGGCTCCTAACGACGTCTCCAAAGTTGTCCATTGATCAATCACTGTCGTCAAAGTCTGGTTGAGACCCAGTAAGTTGACCATGGCAAGTCCTATTGCTCCCTCGCTCGTTGTGCCAGGAATCTGAAGCGCAATGGTCACCAGCAGAATTGCCATACCAGCCACAAAGAGATCAAGAACCAGTTCTAGCCATCTCTGAATACAAAACATCAGGTAGAAAGGCTTCTGAGATGTGTTAAGCAACTTAAAACTCTCATCTAAAAGCTCTTTCGTCCATCCGAAAGAGCGAACAGTTGATAGTCCTGCCGCAATCTCGGTGAATTGAGTGTAAAGTGGTGTCTTTGCTTCGAGATCCAAAAGCCGCATCTGCCTTGAGGTAAGGAGGTAATACTTCTGAACCAGGTACAAGGCGAGGAAAGAAACCGGAAGAAAAGCTGCAAAGTAACTTGCTCCCGATGCGACAACCCCTGTTTGAACCAAGCCTCTCAACGTCAAGTCGAACGTGAGGTAAAATGCTAAAGGTAGAGACATATCTATGAGTGACATATCTTGGCTAAATCGGTTCAAGATACTACCACTCTCGGTTGTTGTAAAGAAATGCAATGGTGCTCTACACACAGCAGTCAGAAGTTGCTCGTGGAGATTGTTGGACGATCTTTCCACCCCTACGATGAGGAAGTAGTCAATATTCACAAGACCCAGGACCATGGAGCACACCACAAAGCCAACATAGCCGCCTGTATAGCTAGAGTCCTTGGACCCATCACCCTTCTCAGTCCATATTCGTAGCCAGATCTGAGGCATGATTTCCAGGACCGCCCCGATTACAGAGGCGGGAACAATAATACTGATGACTTTCCAGCCCATAGAACGGACATAAATCTTGTAACATTCTATGTCGCCAGTCTTTCGTGATAAGTCGATCTCTTCTTGTGGCTGAACTGCTGTAACATCTTTCTGAGGGCTTTCGGTAGAGGCAGTGGGTACAACAGCGTTGTACGTTTCTGTAGATTGGAGTTCTGGGTATGAAACTTGATTATGAACGATACGACCGTCTTGAATGACCGTGATATAGTCCGCGACGGAAAGAAAGTGGGCTAATCGTCAGAGGGGTATATACTTGAGTACAAGGTGTAATCTTACCATTGTCAGTTGTCATAATAACGGTGCTTGTCCGAAGTAAGCCATTTGCCCCTAAGAGGCGATGAAAGACTGTGTCTGATGTTGTTTTATCAAGACTGCTGAAAACATCATCAAGTACAATGAGCTTCTTTCGCGAATAAACGACGCGCGCGAGAGCAACTCGCTGCTTTTGGCCGCCACTCAGAGCCACTCCTCCGGACCCGACAATAGTCTCCCGACCTTGGGGTAATTGTAGTAAGTCCTCTTCAAGCGCGCACGAGTGTAAGACTATGGAAAACCACTCCTCGTTTAGTTGCGAGTGACCAATGATATTGTTTCGAATTGTGGTGTTTCGAAGCCACGGTACTTGATCGCAATAGCCGATTGATGTTTCCCTTTTGACGTTTCCCTGTGATTGTAGATTCTCTCCAATAATCGCTTTTATCAGCGATGACTTTCCACTTCCTACCTTTCCCACAACCATGTTGATCGTTCCTTTTGAGATGGACATGTTGATATTGACCAGGAGTGTGTTTCTGTCGTGGCTTTCAAATATCGCATTCTCGATAACTACAGCCAATTCATCTTCAGGCGGCGTCGTCGTCGTTTCTTGTTCTTTCAGCAACAGGAATGCCTGAATTCTGCCACACCCCGCAACAACTCCAGCAATCTGCATCAACGAAACAAGGACCATGACCAGCGGTTGCGTAACGAGAGATACCAGGGACAATGAAGTAAAGGCTTCGGCAACGCTCAATCCGCCGTCGGACTTTGACCAGTAAATTGCTGATAAAATCACAACAACCGGTGTTACCTGAGCAGAGATCATAGCTACGTTGTTAGCGATGTCAATCTATAGACGGGAAAAGAATTTACCAAGAGTAATGGTATGTACGAGTAGCCATCGAAATTTCGCAGATACCCTCAGTTCTTGAACTCTTAGACCTTGCACTATCTGATGAAAGAAGTCTGTCAGACCCATCATTTTGATGCCTTTTATCTGGTTCAACATGCTTGACGTTTCGCCCACCCTCTTCTGAATCATCTCGTTCCATCTCAATGTCGCTGGTTCCATAGATGGGGAAATGACTCCGCTCAAGATGGTGGTAACTGTATCGTTAGCTGGATCTCACACATGGTGACTTTACTTACTGATTGTTGGGACCAGTACAAGAAGGCTGGGGTTACCGATTTGGCGGTATAATAGATAGATACCAATAGGAAGCTCGAGCATATTAGCCCAAATATCATGGACTGACGCTCCAGCAGCAACAATAGTCTCGACGTCGGTCGTCATCAGCGTAACAGGTGCGGAATCTTTGATAGATGATGTCTTGAGCTTCAGGGTTTTTTTGAAGATCAGTGAGACCAATCCACCTCTGTACATTGTGACCATCTGGAATGATAAATGCTTATACCATGCCTTAGATAATGCAAGTCCAAGATAGATAAGTATAGTCGCCCCGATGAGGCCGCTGGATATTTGCACTGACATCTCCTTGCGACTGACGAAGACCATGACTGATTGTATGAGAAATGGCTGTGCAAAGTTAAAGCCACTATGAAGAATTCGAGGAAGAATGCCCGTTACAAAGTGCCATTTATATGCGAGGAAGGTACACTTTAAAAGGCTGAATTTCCCATCCTTCAGATCTGCAAATGTCAGTGTGAACATTGAAAGAGCTCTTGACATACCTCGCGCCCATAGGTTCTCCAAAGGTTCTGTTACATGATCTGCATCGTATCTGGGATCGATGGCCTGCAAATCATTGGTCTCGAGAATGCCTCGATATCCTTGAAGAAAAAGCCCATTCAGCCACCAAAAGAAACTTCGGTTGATCACGCCCGAAGAGGTCTCGTGTATCTTCTCATCCTCTGATATCAAGTCTTTTGGAATCTCTTCTAGAATCAGAAGAACGGTTTTGAGGGCGAAGCTGATAGTGAACACAACCGCGATAGTTCGGATTGACCGCATCCAGAAGGTACGGACCAGAGCGATGTCGAGTATAATGGACAAGGCAAGATAACCGCCGATAAGCTTGGAAGGTTTCCTGGAATTCCTATGTTGCATGAAGATCAAAACTGCGAGCGCTGCCGATTCAATCAATCCAAGCATGGATTCGGCAGTGGCGGTCTTTGATGAGTGCTCACGAGACCACAGTACAATCAAAGATATCTGTAGACAGGCATAACAGCCAACAGTGGCCTAGGATGTTAGTTAAATCAGAGATGGATTCAGAAACTTTACCATTTTGAGCCATAAGGCAGCCCCGGATTTGGCAACCCTCTTATGGTTCCATAGTACAAATAGTCTGAGCGGTACAACAAGAAGGAATACTCCAGTAGGAAGAAGCGACAGTATACTTTGCTCAAAAAGAATTGTGAAGTCAAACAAACCTGCCCTACGAGGGCCGAAGTTATTGTCTAAGTCCATGGCGTGTCATGCTGGGACTGGGAAACATTCCGTTCCATGATCGTTCCTCATATTATATAAGGTCCTTCCTTCTTTATGACAGCGCTCCAAAGAACCTGAAGGGGTTTAGCGAGTTGTGGTGGGTTGTCATGCGAAATACGCATACGCGATACGAGCCGGGCCGTCGGGGCATTTGGTACTCATATCGTAATAGTCAAAATAAATAAGTCACCCTGTGCAGTGCTAGACCAAGTTTTTGGTCTAAGTGTTGATTTTGTACATTCTATGCTTATTGTCCAACTTCTATCCACCCTGAGCCGGTGATCTCGAGTTGTAAGACGGACGAAACCGGGACTTCCTTCCGCCTTCCATTTTCAGATTTCTTATCGATTAACAAACAGAGGGTGGGGGCGGCTGGGCCTGATGGACCACCACATGCTCCCCCAGGTGCACCTCTAATCGCGCAGTACTGGCCGGACAATCACAGAGAAAACCTGTATCCGCACCACCACTTCAGCCATAATGCTTTGTAACAAATGTAAAGAGCTTGTTGCTTTTTCAGTCGAACTGTCTGATTCTGATCATTTTCCCCATCATATCCGTATTGAGGATCTACGAGGCGCAGTAGAGGCAAGATGCATGCTTTGTACCACAGTTTGGTTCGAATATACACTGGATGAACAACAAAAGCTCAACCAGCTCGAAGGTTGCGAGTTCCCAACATTCGGACTCACTAATGTCTACATTAGTCCGGGAGACGAGACACACGTCGGTCTGGAATTCGAACTAGGCCCAGATGCAACAGAAACCACAGGAATACCCCGCCGAGTGGTTGACTTCAATGTTCGGAAGGGTATTGACAAGGCCTCGTCGACGTTGTTAGAAAGGTACTGACAGTGAAACAGAGACAGACGAGGAGAATGATCTCGGATATGATCGTCTCGCCCTAGAGTCTCTCAATTTCTCGCCTAGCACAAATTCACCCGACATCTTTTCATTAGCGAACAAATGGATCAACGAATGTCTGGAGAAACATCCAGCATGTGGCAAGTCAACCCATACAACATGGTACCCAACACGATTACTCAGTATTGAGGCTGCTCATGAGACAAAAGAATCTATTGTCTATCTTACTGAAACCAGGCTGGTAACTCCTTCAAAGCCATACACGACACTCAGTCATTCCTGGGGTGAAGCTCATACGATGACCCTGAATAAGAAGTCCCACCAAAGTCTCGTAGATGGCATACCTATTTCCTTTCTACCGCCCACATTTCGAGACGCTTGTTTCGTTACTCAGCAGCTCGGTGTCAATTATATTTGGATCGATGCTTTGTGCATATTCCAGGATAAGGATGATCTTTCCGACTGGAGCAGGGAGGCGTCGCTGATGGAAAAAGTTTATTCCAATTCATATTGCAATATTGTGGCTGCTGAAAACAGAAACAGTTCCGAACCCTTACTCAGAGAGCGAAACCCAAAGAGCTTGTGTCCTCCAACAACCGAAACTTTGCTGCGACAGCAAAATTTACACTCCCAACTTGATCAGGACGTTACTTTGTCGGAGAAGTATATTGTGGACCATTTAGGATACTGGGCGCCGGTCAGGGATGCACACATCAACACTCGGGGATGGGTTATGCAAGAGCGTTTCCTGTCCCCCAGAGCCCTACAATTCGGCACTCATCAAGTTTATTGGGAATGCCGTCGATCCATGGCTTCAGAGACGAACCCAGATGGACATGACATTTTTGGGATTGCACGTCCGTTCAAAGCATTGATGAAAGCTCCTCACGGGCATTATTCCTGGTTGCGCCTAGTCATGGGCTATTCTGTTTGCGAGTTGACTTTTCCCAGCGACAAATTGGTCGCGTTTTCAGCTATTGCTAGATTATATGCTTCCTACTTGTCCGATGAGTATGTTGCCGGCATGTGGCGTGGCTCTCTACAAAACGATTTGCTGTGGTGGGCGTTCGACAGCAGTTACAAGAATGAACCAACCCGTCACAAGACGTACACAGCGCCTACTTGGTCATGGGCATCCATAAAAGGGGAGGTTTTTACGGCGGCATATGAATCCGACAGGATGAAATATCTATACGAGGTAAACGATTACAAGCTAGAATATGTCACAGACGATATTATGGGCGCTATTCGATCTGGATGGCTTCGCCTCAGTGGCCGGTTGCACGAACTGCAGTTGTTGCGCGAGACCACAGACGGCGGTATTTTATGGACTTTACGAATCGACAATATCGGTTATACGCGAGAATATACTGGTAGATACGGAGAGGGCCTATGGTTGTCGGTGTGGTTGGACGAGCCGCAGACGGACTTTGCTGTGGAAAACGAGAATGGTACCTTGTACTGCATGCCAGTAAGACATCATCTTTTTAATGAGATGGGAGACCAATCCAACATGTGGGATTTATTTTTATTTCATCTGGTTGATACGGCTCAAGGTAGCTTCCGACGGATTGGTATGGCACGTATAAGAACGGGCGACTGTGATAATCCACCCTTCATGGAAGACCTTGGAGGTGCCACTTCACGGTTCACACAAACAGGCGTGGCACTACCTTGTGCAGCATACGAAAACGGCAGTCACTCTATCATTGTCATATAGTGAATTAGTGCTCCCAGAAATTCTGGGTTAAAAGCACAACCTTGATCTTTCCCCAGAAGGATATTGCTACAAGGTTCAAACCATTGATGAGCTTTGACAACACGAGGTTGTTGACTCGTCTAATAATTTAACTTACTCTGCACCATGGTCAACTTCGAATGACATTTGCTCAACATAAAGTTGTATGGAACCGTTGTTGGAAGCACTGGGTACTGCTGTTGCGTGAGTGTTCGCAACGCACTTGAAGACAACAAAGTTTCGACCGGTGCCAACAACTATTCAGCCCTACGCTCAAGCTTCAGCAACCAAAACGGCCGGCCGCTGAGCAAAACATTCTTTATCGATAAGCTCTCATTTCCCACGGCTGCGGATGCCGTTAGCGCATGTAACAGTGTAAGCACTAAGCTTCAAACCAGCTCAACATAGCGCTGGACTCGTCAATCCTCAGCAGATTCAGCTTGATCGTCGGCACCGCCAACTTGTTTGATCCAGTTAGCCAATTCAGTTACCATTGAGCTTGCAGCGTCCTCTAATGCCAACTAAGACCCATTTCTCTAAGCCGCAGGAATTGACTGCGCCATGCTGCAAAGGAATAAGGATTCAAGCTAATGAGCCAGGGTCCCCCAGTCTACGCATTCCCTTCAATTTGCTCGGACTCACGAATGCGAGGTGATGAAAAGATCTAAATTTGTTCTTTCATCACAGCCTCATAGACTTTACTTTCACAAATATTTTTACAGCTTACGAGTCGAAATGTCACAACAAGCAACTTCCTCGACACCTGTCGACACCGACGCCATCGCGCCGCCTTCATACACAGCTAAAGTCAACGCTGAAACGCCCACAGACGAAAAGATCGCCATTGAGTTTGTCTTTCCTCGTTGAATCAATCGCGCAACTGGCTGACGTTTCTTCAAGACAGCGACACATCAATGACGATAACCTTCCAGAAGTTGTAACCGAGCCAATGCATAAACATCCCCCTGCGCAAACGAGCCCTCAAACAAGTCCTCCGCCGCCTGTGTCGACTGTTTCCCCCGCGCCGACTAGTACGATGAACTGGGATGGAACACAATCGCCTCCAATCTTGCAGCATCCTGCGCTTGCCCAGCAACAATACGCAGGACAAGACTTAATGTCTATTCCGATGCAGCCACAACCTCCCATGCAACGCAGCGGCCCCACGGTCACGCCGTTGCATTTACTGGCTGATCAAGCCGATTCTGTTGATTGTCCATTCTGCCAGCGCCAAACCGAGACAAAAGTCAAGAAGTCAGCATCTGGAATGACACAGTAAGTTTCCTTGATCCCATAAAAGGCTTATCTAATCAGTGCAGCGTCTATGCCGCCGCTCTCTTCTTCGGTACTCTTTTCGGTGTCATCTGTCCCTATGCCTGCCATTGCGCGCCAAACATCAGCCATTACTGCAAGAACTGCGGTCGTAAAGTCGCGCACCGCGAATACAGAGGCGAGATGCAGGCTTTGGGCACACCCGATCATTTGAGGGAGGTTTCCAAGTACCCTGCTGCCCCGCCGGCGCAGCAATAAAATGCTTTGTATTGGAGTCGGGCGCTAGGATTTGTACGAGCTATCATATTTTCTGTATTCCTAATGGTTCGGGGTTTCGTCTTCGGCGAGCAATGGCGCTCTCTCGGGTGTCTTTTTGTCCTTCTTCATCCCATATGATGCGACTGTGTAAATACCGAATATACCCATCAGTGTGCTGAATGCGAATGCGACTATGCCTTTGAGTGTGAAGCTGTGGACATTAGTGAGGTTCTCCAATAGCTACACGGAACTTACCCTTCAGGAAGACGTGGCGGAGGGACGTTTTCGCCAGAGAGGTCAAGAAGATCAGTATGTCCAGCGGCGTTGCCAGCTGTAGGAACACCGCCGGCTTTGCATGCGTCGAGGTGATCCTTGGGTAGCTTGAGAGAAGCCTGCAAAGCGAGTGGATCTTCGACGAATGTCGCAATCAATCCAGACGTGACATGCCATTCGATATGACAGTGGAACAGCCAGACACCTAACAATTAGCTGCGTTTTGCGCTCGGCCGACGAACATACCTGGGTTATCGGCCTTAAATCGAAGTACCGCATTTCCATTTCCCCTGACAACAACAGTGTCTCGTCGCATTGGCGTCTCGACAAATTTCTCCGATCCAGCAAAGTCGCCCACGTCATCTTCGCTTCGATGAAGGACTTGAAAGTGATGGCCGTGCAAATGGAACGGATGTCGTCCATCATCCCTGTTGTTTACCACAATTTGAACAATCTCGTCCTTCTCCAAGACAAAGCTGTGAGTATAGGTTCCGTAGATCTGTGGGTTTGTCGCCTCCTTTCCGCTTGTCAATGCAGTATATAGCGTTGGCACCTTCGGGGCACGGTAGGTTATATTGTTGAAGAAAGCATAGTTGGCCCCGTCGCGCAAATTATCCATAATGACGTCCAGTTCAATGTGCTTGTTGGGTTCAGAAAGCATAGCCATTTCATCATACGGTACGAGTTCCATGTCGTCATAAGGGTCAAATTCGTACACGGTTGATGGCTTGGGAAAGACTTTTTCTTGGTTGTATACGAGCCATCCTGTGACGTTCCAGTTCAAATCTTCAGGAAGTACGTCGAAGAGATCCTACATGGTCAGCGAAGTAAATCAAAGGGCGAGCAACTTACTGTATCCATGCTTGACACGATGGGGAAGTTAGCGGAGGCATCCTGTTTCGTAGTGACCAAAACACTGCATCGTTGACCGGCAGAAAGATAAACCATGTTAGCTGGAGCTGGTTTCGTGTATGCGCCGTCTACCTCGACGATAGTCATGTTGTGTCCCTCGATCCAGAAGAAGTGGCCCGCAAACGCAGCGATATTGGCCAGTCGGAGAAGATATGTCTTTCCGGTCTGAACAGCAACCTTAAGATCCTGAGTCTCGTTGATCAGAGCAGCTTGAGGTACTGGCTCAGCGCCAGTTGGATTTCCCTTTCTCATGAACTCTGGAATCAAAGTCTGCATCTGATCATGGTACCAATCTGAGAGAGTCATGATGATTTCTTCATCATATTGGTCTTTGAAAGGTGACTCTGGGTCGTGAATGATAAGAGGACCGCGAAGGCCATCAGGGTATTGACTTTCGGTATGGGAGTGATACCAATATGTGCCAGGTTGAGTGATCTATTCGGTCAGCTCATCGTCATATCAGTGCATCAAGGACACATACTGTGAAGTTGTATAGAAAAGACTGTCCAGGTAAAATAGCACACTGCGTAACCTGCGACGGCCCATCCATATGATTTGACCCATTCATAAACAATCCGTGGAAGTGCAAAGACGTGCTCTGATTTCCCAGATTATTCCTGGCATTCACCAAGACGGTATCTCCAACGTTAGCCTCAATTCTCGGAATCGGCCATTTCCCATTTATGCCAATTGTCGGCCTCTCAAACGCTCCATCTGGATTCGCCCTGACCCATTCGATAGTGAAATCATAAGACACCGTCGCAGCCAAAACGGCCGGTGTAAAAACTACAGCCCATCCGAATCTCATCGTGTTGTTGACTGAGCAAAAGTGAGACTAGATGAGTCGGATTAAAGCGTGGAGACGACACGACAGGCAGGGATCTTATCAATCAGATAATCCGGCGTCGGTTAGAAAGGGTCGCACCCTTTCTTTTTGCACGGTTATTTCCCTCGCCTTTAAAACTGCCACCAAGGGCAGAATTTTCGTCCAAGCGAACAGCTGATTGCAGGTAAAAACAACGCGTGATTCGACCTGAGAAAGACTAAGTGGGCATCGTGTGACCTTTTAGTCCTGAACCGGCCGAGGTAATTTTGTGACGGAAGCTTGGCGTGCGGTCGCGTGTGCGAAAGGTGTGGGTTGTCGGAATAAACTCATATTTCTTATCTGATCCGATCTTTTCGATAGCAAATCTGTCATTGTCGCATCGCCAAAATGCTCGAATTGTTCTCGGTGCCCGTGTTTGTTGTCGTCTTTCGAGAGACTCTCGAGACGGCTATCATTGTCTCTGTTTTGCTGGCTTTTCTCAAACAGACCCTTGATGGCTCACAGCGCGATGCGAACCTTTACAAAACCCTGCGCACACAGGTGAGTTTGGCACGTCTCTAATGTCGAGCGTTGCTAATTGATAGGTCTGGGTTGGAACTGCGACTGGCTTCGCAATCTGCGTCCTTGCCTCTGGTGTAATCATTGGCACGTTCTACATCCTGGGTAATGACACTTGGGCAGACCATGAGTACTACTACGAAGGAGTCTTTTCGCTCATTTCAGCAATCATCATTACTATCATGGGCGGTGCTTTGCTGCGTGTGGGAAAGATGGAAGATAAATGGCGAGTCAAGCTTTCTAAGGCGATTGAGGCGCCTGTGATCGCCCATGGAAAGAGGGCGTGGCTGGTCAATCTGTTTGAGAAATACGCCATGTTCGCCTTGCCTTGTATCACAGTTCTCCGCGAGGGCATTGAGGGTATTGTTTTCGTCGCGGGCGTGTCTTTCTCTGCGCCCGCTTCAGCTGTGCCTTTGCCCGTCATTATGGGACTGACGCTGGGCGGCCTTGTTGGATATGCTCTCTACCGGTAAGTCTACTGTTTTATTTAAAAGTCTGATCTAACTTTTTGCAGTGGCGGTTCGTCGGCAAAGCTGCAGTATTTCCTCGTCGCGTCGACTTGTCTTCTGTACCTTGTCGCTGCGGGTTTGTTCTCACGCGCCATTTGGCTTTTTGAGCAGCAACAGTGGAACAAGGTTGTCGGTGGTGATGCTGCGGAACTTGGAGATGGTCCTGGATCGTACGATATTGACCGGAGCATTTGGCACGTCAACGTGAGTAGCTCAGACCCTTTTTGCTAGACCAAGCTAACGATCCAGTGCTGCAATCCCCAACTCAACGGCGGTGGAGGCTGGGCTATCTTGAACGCTGTCGTAGGGTGGAATAATTCTGCCACGTATGGATCTGTTCTCGCATACAACTTGTACTGGGTATTTGTCATTGCGCAGTTTTCCGCAATGGCATACAAGGAGGATCACGGCCACTGGCCTCTTGTCAAGCCCAAGAACGAGCACACGAGGACCGACTAGATAAGATCAGTGTATTGGGTCATTGAATACAGCAAATACCATTAGCAATCGTGTTCCTTCATACAACCATTCGTCTACATGCGCGCCATACATAATGAAACTTCAACCCTACCACTAGACATCTAGTCTTCAAAACGAGGCTTCTTGCGAGGTCGCCCCGGGCCACGAGCTCCCTTGCGCTTGTCGTTGGAAGCATTGCTAGCCAGCTCTTTGGCCTGGAACTTCTCCAGCTCACCCGGCGCAATTGTGCGCAGAAAGTCCTCCTTCTCCACGGTCGAATCCGAGCGCTTGTAACCAACCCATTGAACTTCATACTTCTTGGCTCTGCTACTTGTGTCGCGTCTAAGAATTTTGAACACGTGGTAGACTTCAAGATTGGTAGCAGCGTCACGGCCGCCGAGCTTTTCCCAGTACTGGAAGACCAGCGCAGGGACCTGCTCTTGTAGACTCCATTCCGTCTCCCAGGTTGTTTCTCCGCCCTCCCATCGAACTTTGATGTCAACCGTGGAATTAGCCTCGTCGATGCGGTGATCGATGAAGGAGTCAATCTCTACGTCTTCCTTATAGCCAGGGTCAACTCGTCCGGTCGCGCCTCCGTTAGGCTGCGCCTCATCACCGTTTTGTTCGCCGCCGTTTTGCTCGTCACCGTTCTGTTCGGGTTCGTCGCGTTCAGTTGGGACGTCTTCAACCGGGTCTTCGGTGACGGCTTTCTTTTCGGCGGGAGGAGCAGCTTGCGGTGTTCTGACCTTGGGAGTCCCGCGCGGAGTGCCTGTTCGCGGGGTGTCGACTTTAGGTGTACCAATTTTCGGAGTCCCGGCTTGAGGCGTTCCGGCGCGAGGAGTACCAGTGCGAGGAGTGCCAGTGCGAGGAGTACCGGTTCTCAAAGCAGGTGAAGCCTTTGTGCTATCAGGCTTTTCGCGATGAGCGAGGCCGTCCTCCTTGGGAGGAGTGGCAGTACGCATGGCGTCCCGGGTCTTCAGGGGAGAAGAAGTCGGGAGGTGGTAGAGATCTGGTAGTCAGCGCCAGCAGGCTACGAAGACGATAACGATAAATACCTTTATTCGGCGATACCATGACAATTAAGCACAAAATCACTAAGTCGCCGATTGACTTTTGTCGAGATTTTGCGAGTCGAGCCTTGTTCCTGTCCCAGGTCCAATTCCAGTGGGTGCGCTATTGCGTCACTGGGTTGGGCTGTCCAGTGTAGGTACTGTAGATGCTGGTCGCAAATTGAAGCGTGGGCGCGTTGGCTAGCAACGCGTTGAATAGGTAAGGAAGGAAGCTCAGGTGAAGGATTTGGGGGCTGTGGCGCCACAATCAGCCACTCTGTGCCGAACTGCTGACTTCCTTGTTTCGATTGATTGTGTTTGATTAGTACCTATGCTTATCTGTTTGCTTGTGTTACCTGAATTGATCGCATACGAGGGTATTTACCCTGAACGGTGGTGTTGCTGGGGGGGCTGTGACTGACTGATCTGACCTGACCGCATTGACTTGTCGTTGATCGTCAATGTGATCCAGCGCATGATGGGGTCGGCAAGCAAATCCCGCCCACGTTATCGCTGTCAATTCAACTTTGCATCAGTGTACTGGTATGATTGCTGAGAGTGAGTCAATTTACTCCCTTTTTCCCCGGCCAAGCCAATTGGTAATGGTGAATTGCCTGAACAGGTGTAGTCTGAATTCACGCTTGGCTGTATGATGATACGAAGGTTTAATCTTTACCAAAACCCTTGCAAACTTTCTTGGATAATTAACAGATGAAAAATTCTATTAACTTTTTTAATAAGAGAATTCTTTAAACGGTAGATCCTTCGTGTTTGAGATGCGTCGAGTTTGTTGAGCACCAAAATGGCTTATGATAAAAGTCTATGTGCCAGCAGTTGTTTATTTAGATTGCTTTTTAAAACCTGCCATTCACAACATCGTATGAGATCTGTATGTATCTTTTCCTGATATATGTTGGGAAAGTTAGTTGTCAGAGATCACGTACGTTATACCTTACGGCCGGGCTCCTAGATCATAATGGACGTTGGAGGAACAACTGGATTTCCAACAACAACCAGTAGACCAAACACGAGGTTTTATATCTCTAGTAGTCTTTGATATCTTTGTCGGACTAACTATTAGATGTATGAAACCCAAAAGTACTGCTTTGAGATACACTGTTGACTGAAGCGTGGAACGTCATAACATCATGTCGCATTGGTACAAGATGGATACCCTATCGAGACCATTTTCACATTAACAGGTCTCTTCTATGAACCCGTCCAACATGGTTCCTCGTTCTTCGAAACACAGAGACACGAACTTCTATCACATTGTTCTTTATTTTCCCTCAGACTCAGCCGGTGATGCTGTGATCGTGTTCGCATGTCGAAATACCCTATACAAACCGAACAAACAGGTATCGCGCCAAATTTATTCGTGGCTGAAGGGACGGAAGAACGTATATGCAATATGCTGAGATACTCGGTTATCAAGACATGAAGTTTGCATTCTATCTGAAACGATTCTAGATACTTGACCAGTCAGTGCCATGAGTCTTGTTGTGCTCGTGTATGCTGCCGGTCGTGTAATATGACAGTTGATACACAACATAAGCAAAATCCCTACCAATGACTAGCGCTATTATCCCTATCACTCCGGGTCATAGCTCAGCCCAATTACCTCCTGAGCAAGCTTCTTGAGCCACGGCGGCCCGAAATCGGGGCCCCGGAGACATCGCAAGGAAGACAGTCACTAACGCGCCGCTTCAACCGGATAGTGAGAGCCCAGACAAATCTGTGGAACCGCGGAGCGTATCCATATCTGAGTGGAACGCGCAAGAATAGTTTGTACCTGGTCAAATGCATAGCCGCGCCTGGATGGAAAGCTCTCCAAACGTGCCAGGAATTTGTTCCCGCGCGGCTTGCGGCGGTAAATGCCAAGAAAGCGAAGTTCACTCTTAACACTCCGTATTCACTTTCAAGATGCTCCAGTGGTAATATTGATAAGGCTGATCTGCCAACTCTTTTGCAGTCGCGTTCATGCTACGACAAGACAGCCTGCTGAATTACTCTATTTGAACTCGAGTGAATGAGACGCGGCATATTGCATGTATGTACTATGTACATTACATAGTATTTTCTTCATAATGTTTCCTACTTGACAATTGAGCCGACAATCTCCAGCGAGGAAACAAACGGGGAAAGAAATTTCTTCTGCTCAAAAATGACGCCTTTGACGCCAGTGGCTTTAGTGGCCGGTAGATCCTGTTAGGGGCTGGTCAGCGTTGGTAGTTGCTAGGTAAGCTAACGCCACACTTGTCAATTGTACAGTAGCGCTGATGTACAATTGAAGGATTAGAGGGTCGAAGTTTCTTGTTCATGAGATCTCCCAGACTGACTATCAAATGCTTGAGACATCATGTATAGAATTATTACTGATCAGGAAGCAGTTGAATTATGATGTTGAGCACTAGCGCTACCGATAGTAATTTCATCTAGTGGCTAGATGCTGAAAGGGCAACTTTCATGACTGGGGCGTCCATTCATTTGGGAGACGCATTGACAGGTGACAATAGCCACGACAGGCAGTCATACTGAGATGCTAAACTCTCGAAGTACTGGGTGGTTGAAAAAAAGTATCAGATCTTTGAACAAGCTGAACCTATGGTCACCCAAGGATTGAATATTCCAAGCTGGTCTACATTAGACTTGTCATCTGTGTATACTACCAACGGCCTCAAGAATGATGACACTTGATCATAAGATTGCAAGGAAAAGTCATGTAGGAGTTGGCCCTGGGCTGTTAACTAGGAATAAAGGGGCAGGTGAGCCTGTGGCAATATATGTCTCCGTTGACGCGGTCAGAGGCGAGTATGGCGATATCATCCCACGATTTGACACGCTTAATCCAGTTGTCTGCATGCATTAGCATCGGTTAAAGCGACTTGCTCAGGGATCCTCGGGGAGTCCAGCCTTATGAAAGAGTCAACTGCTACGTTGAGAATGGTAAGATTGTCAACGTGGTGTTCTAAACTATACTTCAACACCATCTCGGCCATCATGCGCCTGGACCCCATTAGGGACGTGCAAATGAGCAAGGATGCCACAGTATCACATCATTTAACATGAGACTTGATGATACAACCAAGAAACAATTGCAACAATAGTAAAGTTCTTACATTTGATGTTGATGTTGTGATCACAAGCATCACCACCACTCCTTCATGCCCCCACGTCCCACCCGGCCGAACAACCGGAAACGAAGATCCTTGTGAGTTTAATTGACAAAGGAAAACATGTCAGCGTAACCATATCACCAAGAATAGAAGGTAGTTAAAACAATGGAACCCCAAAAAGAGCCTCAAATCCAACACAAACCCATACAAAAAGTGAGGTTAAATTGAATCGGAGCCCACGAGGCCGGGTCTATGCAGCAGACCGGCCACTGCCCGGGGAGACTTCAAACATCCATGCCATTAAAATACCTAGAGTGGATAAATACTGCTTTTTTGAACATGTCTATTGGCCCCGAGGAAATAAGCGTGCGATCACCTCAGATCGCGTCATCGTCCTAGTCACTTTAGATCGTTGAAAGCTTCAACTGCAGAGATTTTCATGACACATTAGCTCGCCTCCCAAGACCGAAGTGAGCCTCCAAACGAACCTTTCCAGCAACAACACTAGCTGCACACCGTAGAATTGTCGCATTCTTATTCGCTCATTCACTAGAAAATGGCACGATTCAAGCCGAACCGTTCCTACTCTAATTCTGACATTGTCTTGGAGCCTTGTCTTTTTCTGGTCGCCTTCTAGACTTTTTGAGGTCCAAGAGGCTCCGCTGGTTTGTGGATACGACGAGTTTTCCCAATTTTGCCTTCCCATGGGGATGGATAGAAACGGGGGGCCCAGAGCAATGGGATCCTCTCTTTATTAAAGGAGGCGTGCCCCCTTCTCGGTGCTTCTTTTCTTCAGTCAATTGAGTTCTGTATCCTTTTGTAGACTGCCAGATTTACAGTCTTGTCATCATGAGCAACGACGATCTCAAGGGTCTTGAACCCCAAGCCAACAAGACTCAATATGTTGGGTCTGGTTCAGGCTCTGACACAGAAGAGGGTATGTTGAAGACAGCAATCAGTCTGTTTACACGGAACTCTACTAACTTGACCAGGTCGCCTTCAACATGCCGCCGACAACAAGCGCCAAATCGGTGTCCTGAGCGCATCTATGCTCATCTTCAACCGAGTCATTGGTACCGGTATCTTCGCGACTCCCGGTTCTATCCTCGCCCTTCTAGGAAGTCCTGGTCTTGCCCTCATTATCTGGGTTGTAGGCTCCCTAATCGCCGCCGCTGGCACAGCCGTCTACCTCGAATGGGGAACCGGTATCCCTAGGAACGGTGGTGAGAAGAACTACCTCGAGTTCATCTACCGCAAGCCCAAGTTCCTCGTCACCGGCATCTACGCTTCCTACATTCTTCTCATGGGTTGGGCTTCTGGCAACTCAGTCGTCTTTGGCGAGTACATCCTCCACGCTGCCAACAAGGAGGTCGACCGATGGAACCAGCGTGCTATTGGTCTGGCTTGCATCACGACTGCTTTCCTCATCCACGGTTGCGCTCTCAAATGGGGTCTTCGTCTCCAGAATGCCCTCGGCTTCATCAAGCTGTTCATTGTCTTCATCATGATCATCTGCGGTTTCGTCGCTCTCGGCGGCCACCTCAAGATTGACGAGAAGCCTGACAACCTGAGCCACGCTTTCGAGGGCACCACTGGCAGCGCCTATGGTGTTGTCACTGCTCTGTACAACGTCATTTGGAGTTTCGTCGGTTACAGCAACGCAAACTATGCTCTCAGCGAGACTCGCAACCCCGTGCGTACTCTCAAAATTGCTGCTCCCACCGCCATCATCTCGGTGTCTGTCATCTACATCCTTGTCAACATCGCCTACTTCGCTGCCGTCCCCAAGGCCGAGATCATTGCTTCTGAGCGTCTCGTCGCTGCTTCACTCTTCCGCAACGTCATGGGCCCTGCTGCTGAGCGGGCCATGTCAGTCTTTGTCGCTCTATCCGCTTTCGGCAACGTCCTGAGTGTCATCTTCTCCCAAGGCCGCCTTGTTCAAGAGCTTGGCCGTGAGGGCATCCTCCCATTCTCCAAGTTCTGGGCTAGCAACCGACCTTTCAACGCTCCTCTAGCTGGTCTCTTCGAGCATTGGGTCATTTGCGTCATCGTCATCCTTGCTCCTCCTCCTGGCGATGCTTACAACTTCATCCTCAACCTGATCTCTTACCCTCTCGCCATTGTCAACACTTTCGTGGCGGGTGGTCTCGTCCATCTATACCTCCACCGTGAGAAGTACAAGTGGAACCCTCCCATCAAGGCCACGCTACCTGTCACCGTCTTCTTCCTTCTCAGCAACATGTACCTTGTCATCGCTCCTTTCATCGCCCCTGATGACCCCAGCCAGAACCAGTACAAGAGCATGCCTTACTACATCCACTGTGTTGTCGGTATTGGCATCCTGGTCGCTGGTGCTTTCTACTGGCTTGTCTGGGCTGTCATTCTTCCCAAGATTGGTGGCTACAAGCTTGTTCGCGAGACTCATATTGATGAGATTGATGGATGGGAGTCAAACCGCTTCCGTCGCGTGCCTCTTAACTAATTTATGAGGTTATGTTTTTGAGTTTTTAACAGCGTCACTTACTAGATACCCAATATTAACATTCAACATTGTTACCAATAATTATACAATTATCTTCAATTTGCTCAATGTGATCTCTGATGTTTGTGGGTCGTGTTTCGACCACTCAATTGACCCGCATGTGTGATACATCACTTGACGTACTTGTGCGGAACATACCACCGTTCCACGAGACCTCATCCATTACATCAATCAGGGCACTCTACTCTGTATATAGCTCAAGGTCCACTGAACATTGCGAATGACTTCATTCTCCAGTATTGAAGGCGATGTTCGTATTTGCGACCCGCCTGCCCTATTCGATCGGAGATCTGGATCAACTATACTCCGTGTGTTTCTCGCGTTGGATCGCGACGATTGACGAACTTTAAACCAAACTACAGTTAACCGCGGCATTGATCAACGGAGAATATCGTCCAGTCACATCCAGATCGCAGCTCCTACAGCTTCTGGTCAGCTGCATTTCAGGGTCCGGTACCTGGGCGGGTCGGTACCAGTTCTCCCACCGAACATGACGTCCACGCGGAACTACTTTTGTTGCCGATCGCCGCGCATTCGGACCTACTACTATGGCCGAATGGCTCTTTAAACTATCATGAGCCTTTCATCATGACGACTCAAAAAAAACCACAGAACATACAGAAATCATGTCGAAGCTACTAAGATTCCAACATGTGCGGCCTATGGTCTGGGGAAGCAGCTTCACAAGCCGTCAATTCAGCACAACAAGAGCGGTATTGTCGGTACGAGGACAATCTAAGCTGTTCAAGGACGCGGATGCTGCGGTCGCTGACATCAAGAGTGGTTCAACGCTGTTGAGCTCTGGGTTTGGTCTTTGTGGTGTGGCAGATACACTGATCAATGCGATCCACCGAAGAGGCCGCGATTCTCTACACTCGTTGACAGCTGTGTCGAACAATGCTGGAGTGGAAGGGAAGGGCGGTTTGGCAGTTCTTACAAGCGCTGGCCAGGTCGATCGCTTGATTCTGTCATACCTTGGTAACAACAAGGTGTTGGAGAAGAAGTATTTGACTGGAGAACTAGCAATTGAGCTTTGTCCGCAAGGCACACTGGCTGAGCGCATTCGAGCAGCGGGTGCTGGTATTCCTGCATTCTTTACACCAACAGCAGCTCGTAAGTCGCCTGTGATGACATCATGACCTAGCTGACAAGATAGACACACTCGTGCAAGAGGGTGAAATCCCCGTACGACTAGACAAGTCTGGTAACGTTGTCGAAAAAGGCCGAAAACGAGAAACCCGCGAGTTCAATGGTCGAACATTCCTCATGGAGCATGCCATTGAAGGTGATGTCGCGATCATGCGAGCTTGGAAGGCCGACAAGGACGGAAACTGTGTCTTCCGGTATGTCCGACACCTCAATTGCATTCTCCGCTAACAGATCAGATATGCGACAAAGTCATTCGGACCCCTCATGGCCAAGGCCGCAAAGCTCACCATCGTCGAAGCCGAAAATATTGTCGAAGTTGGAGAAATCGACCCCAACGATGTTAACCTCCCCGGAATTTTCGTCGACCGAATCGTTCCCGCCACCGCCGAGAAGAATATTGAGGTGCTCAAGTTGAGGGAGGGTGGCAAGGATGGACCACCAAAAGCCACGAATGAACACCAAGAGCGACGAAACCGTATCGCGAGACGAGCTTCAAAGGAACTCAAGGCTGGATACTATGTCAATCTAGGAGTGGGAATTCCAACGCTGGCCGTTTCTTTCCTGCCTCCCGACTCGACAGTTCATATCCAGTCTGAGAATGGTATCCTCGGAATGGGTGCTTATCCTACAAAGGATGAGGTCGATCCGTATGTCGTCTATCTCTTTTTGTGACCTCGCTAACAAGTCAGTGATATCATCAACGCCGGAAAGGAAACAGTAACACTCGTCCCTGGTGCATCAGTCTTTGACTCGGCCGAATCTTTTGGTATGATTCGAGGTGGACACGTCGATGTGTCAATTCTTGGTGTAAGTTGCGTAATTCCTCCCCACTTCATCGCTGACAATCCAAGGCCCTACAAGTCAGCGCAGTCGGCGACTTAGCCAACTACATGATCCCTGGAAAGGTCTTTAAGGGTATGGGCGGAGCAATGGATTTGGTAGCCAACCCCGACAACACCAAGATTGTTGTTGCAACCGAGCATTGTGCCAAGGATGGGTCATCCAAGATCGTGCAGCAATGCACGTTACCTCTAACGGGCGCACGTGTTGTCAGCACCATCATTACCGACCTTGTAAGTTTTATGCTGTCTATTTGTGACTACGCTAACGGTTGATTAGTGTGTGTTTGAGGTAGATCGAGAGCAGGGTACTCTGACTCTCACAGAGCTTGCGCCGGGCGTAAGCGTTGAGGAAGTTAGAAGCAAAACGGACGCAGACTTTGCAGAAGCGAGTGAATTGAAGCAGATGGAGTAATACCAAGTAGACCACATAATTCCAAGACATTTTCTGCATCATTCGTCATCAAGCCTGTTATCCGTCAACAAGAGTCCTCCCCGCAGCGGGGGAAGATGAAATAGAGTTAGGCTTTAATTAAGGTAATGGGTAGATCGTCAGGGCGGGCCACCGTTGAGCTCGGCACAAGAATAAGCACGAATGAGGTGATGCAGACCAAAACAGATCAGGAAGGTCGACGATCTAATGCTGGGCGTGGTACGACTGGAAATGATCGTCTACTGTTATCAAAAGTTCTCGCCAAGGGTATTTGCCAAGAGGTGGCCTATATAACAGACAGCAGTACGCGGAGTAAATGATCCTCAACCCATCCATCGCAATGAGGTATTCTGTCTTTTCCCTTCTTGCTCTCGCCCTGGGAGCAATTGCTGTTCCCAAGGCCGACATCAAGACTTATGATGGGTACAAGGTCTTTCGCGTAAACACTCACGGCAAGGCAGACATCAAAGAGAAGCTTGCACCGATTACATTTGACGAGTGGGAGCATGGCGATCAACATGCCGACATTGTTGTCGCACCCAATGACATCGAAGCATTTGAGAGTCTAAAGCTTGACTTTACCACCCTGCACGAGAATTTGGGCTCTTCTATCGTTAGCGAAAGTCCATCTCATAAGAAGTGGAAGCGCCAGGCGGATGATGAGTCTTGGTACGATGAGTTTCACAATTATGAGGATCACATCGATTACTTTAGGGACTTGCATGCGCAGTTTCCCAACAATTCGAAGCTGATTTCTTCGGGCAAGTCGTACCAGAAGAGGAATATTTATGGTCTTCATCTCTGGGGTGATGATGGACCTGGAAAGCCTGCTGTGCTTTACCATGGCACTGTCCACGCTCGAGAATGGATCTCTGCGCCGACCGTTGAGTACATCACTCTTCAGCTCATCAAGGGTTTTAAAAGTGGTGATGAAGATGTTCAAACAATTCTCAACAAATACGACTTTTACATCTTTCCTTTTGTCAATCCTGACGGTTTTGTAAGTCCCTTTTCGGATCGTCAATTGCTTAGGTAGCTAACTTGGTCAGGTATACTCTACAACCGCTGATCGTCTCTGGCGAAAGAATCGTCAGCCTCCTCCCTCTTCAGCAGCCAACCAAACATGCATCGGCCGCGACATTAATCGCAACTGGGAATTTGGCTGGGATTCGAACAAGAGAGGCGCCTCAACCAACCCATGCTCACAGGTCTATCGAGGTGAGAAGCCGGCGGATAGTCCTGAGAATGCTGGATTGGACAAGTTTGTCCGAGAATTGAGAGATACTGTTGGTATTGTTCTCTACATCGACTTCCACAGTGTAAGTTCCAGCATCTTGCCCAATTGATGGTGCCACTAACATCATAAAGTATGGCCAATACATTCTTTCCCCCTTTGGCTATAAGGAAGACCTCTACGCGCCCGAGCTTGGGAAATGGACCAAGGCGGCTGCCCTTGTCAGCACAGCCATCCGTGAGAGCTCCGACGACAAGACAACATATACCTTTGGTCCCAGCGGCGCAGTGCTGTATGTAACTACCGGCTCAGCGCCTGATCACGTTTACAGCGTAGGACAAGCGAAGTTCTCGTACACCATTGAGTTGAGAGATACTGGCGAGACGGGATTTGTGCTCCCACCGGATCAGATTAGGCCGAATGTTGAGGAGCAGTGGGCTGGACAGAAGGTGTTGCTGTCGCTTTTGGATGAGACGTTCTTTGATGGTGAGGGACCAGCTCTCTACCAGGGACAGACTTAGTTCTATTCTTGTATATATTTACAGTGATTGAGTATTGCGAGACATTCAGGTTGAAGTGCCAACGTCCTATCAACAATAGTCTCTCATAATAAGTACAATCAGTTGTAAGGTCCGGTCAATTATTATATACGCTCAAAGCTTCGACTCCCTTCCCGGTGCAAAGCTACTTCCCCCAATAGCTTCAACAATTTTATCCACAGTATTCAGAATCCAGTGTCCACCCTCATCGCTGGCCAAGTATTTCACACTCTCCTCTGTCTCGCCATTCTGGTCGTTCTTATATGTTCCATCATCAAGCGCCTTTCGCAGACCGAATACATGCGACAGTACTTGGGGTCCAACACCAGTCTGTGCCCTTAGACAAGAGATAGCAATCATGGATGTATGGATTCGGCCGAGACTGGCAAGTGTATCGCGATCGGAAGCGGGAGGATCGGAAAGAAGAGCAGAATAATGGCTGCTGAGGATATACACAGGTAAGTCGGGATGCGCAAGGGCGAGCTTCTCGAATAGCTTGTCTTCGTATGGTTTATAGATGGAATCCCACAACCCTCGACCACGGGCCAACGTTTCGTCGATATTTTGCGACGTCGGTTGTCGACTTGCTTTTGTGCTTAACTTCGATGTTACGTCTTCGGGAAGCGATGCGTGGAAGGCGTTGAGGGAATTGATGGTTCGAGGAATGCCGTTGAAGCTGATACACTTGAGGCCAACTTCTCGAATAAACTCGGCATTCTGGACAGCGGAATTGGGGTCTTTGGACGATGCGACGCGATGAAGGACGGGGAGAGAGTCTGGAGAATTGAGAGTAAACGTAGCAGCGGCCTGCAATCGTCAGTAAAGCTCAATCGTCGGCAATTGATAAGCATACCGAAACAGTCAACCAAGACTTTGGACCGAGGTTCCTAATAGCGGCATCATTCGCGATCGCTTCAAACAATTCCTGGACTTGCGCAGGAGCTGGTCTTGGCCCGGGGCGCGCAAAAGGCGCATTGATAAGAGCTTTCAGCGGCGCAGAAAGTTTAGACATTTCGGGTTTATTTTCGTTGTTTGACATTGCATCACTGGAAGAAGCCGAGGATCTGTCGCAGTTTTGTGACGATGACGATTGATGAGTCGGAGGTGGATCTGGAAGCCGAGAGGAAAGTCCCACTGTTTCCGGGGTCTAGAATGAGAGACGACATCGGATGTAGATTTAGATGCCGACAGTTTTGGAAGTGTACAAAACAATGAGACTGTAAGTGAGGAGGAAGAGAGAGGGCAAGTTTGTTAACATGGGTTCAGACAAGAAAGTGAAGGAGCCTTTCTGGCTTGGGTATGTTTGTCTCCAAGTTGTCTTGTATTGGATTGGGTGTGGATGTAACTGACAGTGGAGGTTATAGCGGTGCTGCCGCCTGTATGGCGGTTTGCTTCAGTACGTTGACCACTAACACCACTAACAAGGAAGAACCTAGTCAACTAATAGGTTCCATTGTATAGCACACCCTTTGGACCAAACGAAATATCGGATGCAGGTTCTCAAGTCCAATGCTTCTATGCTCAATGTGTTATATAGATTTGCAGCAAGAGATGGTAAGCTCTCAAGCCCTCTTTACGCTACTGCTAACATATATCAGGCATCCCATCTCTATGGACTGGTCTATCAGCATCTATTCTTCGTCAAGGAACATACTCAACCGCCCGATTTGGTTTCCATACATATTTCTCGGACAAACTTAGAGGATATACTGGCAAGCAATTATCAGTTACACAAAATATCGCCTGCGCAGGTATTGCAGGCGGTGTTGCGGGACTAGTTGGTAATCCAGCTGAGGTTGTCCTGGTTCGTATGTGTGCGGATGGCGCAAAGGCTCCTGGGCACCAATTTGGATATAACCATGCTCTGGATGCTTTAGCAAGAATATATAGCGAAGAGGGTATGAGGGCTTTCTGGAAGGGTCTTGCTCCCAATATTGCGAGAAGTGCTTTAATGAGTGAGTCTTGGTAGTCTCTGCCTGAGCGAGTTACTAACAGTTCCAGATGTCTCGCAGATTGCTACGTAAGTCTCCCGAAAGTATGACAGTGACTCGACTAACAGCTCAGATACACTTCCGCCAAACAATACCTTCTCGCCAACGGCTTCGGGGACGACACAAAAACCCATGCTGTTTCCTCCCTAGCAGCAGGAACAATGGCGACAACTATCTGCGCTCCTGCTGACGTCCTGAAAAGCCGAATGCAATCCAATGCTGGCAAAGAAGGTCTATCTCAAGTTCTCAGCACAGGCCTTCGTGAAGAAGGTCCTCGATTCCTCATGAGAGGCTGGACACCCGCTTGGTTGAGACTCACGTACGTTACTCGCTCCCTCATCAGACGAAGCTAACATTACAGACCACATACTGTTTTGACATTTGTATTTATGGAAAAATTGCGACAAATTACCTCTTTTGACTGGCTGGGTGGATTGCAAGAGCAGGAAACACTTCGTTAATATTTTTGCTATGTTATATACCAACTTCAGGCCAATAAAGCCATTCGAAATTCGTCATGTCATCCCATGAAAGTCCACCAAATGAGGGTTCGAAATCGTTACCAGGCTGGTTCAGAGCTTGGACGATTTGATCATCCGACATGGCAGAGAAGTGTATCGGTTCCGGCCATAGAGCTTGCTGATCCAAAAAGTTGGGCGTCGTCATGGGTGCTTCGTTGACGATTGGCATTCTTGGATCAGATATGCCATCTCCGGTAGCTGCTCTCCTGACAATCTGCTTAAGGTATTTTCCATACTTGATTGACAGACCGTTTCGGTGTCTTGTCACTTTTCCGATCCTTTCAAGAACTGTAGCTGTTTCGTCAATGAGGTTTCGCACACTTGGAGCCAAAGCAGAACCGCCTGTCGCGTAGGAGCTAAGTGTCAGTGCAAAACAGGCTGCGAATGAAATCATGATCGCAGTGTTGTTTGGCATTGACTGCAGTTGGGATTCTCCTTGAATCGCGGCGCGCATGACGTTGAGAGCCGAGGAGAGACCCGCTGTGTGGAAGAAGCGACGGACTTCAAGGGGTGCAGTGGGATGGTTTATCACGCCTCCGTAGATAGAAAGACGAGTATGGGTAACAAGGATTTCAACATATGGAGGGAGTCGACGGTCTAATGGTCAGCGTGATCTAATAGATAGATGAAGCTCTTACCTGGGCCTTTGCCAATAGAGACTCCCCACTCGGTGTACCATTGATCGAAGAAGCGTTCGATTGAGCCTTGGATTCTAAGATTGTTAGCGACATAACAGAAAGTAGTAGGAAGTAATATGAGACATACGACTGAGCGATCAATGAGCCATCGCTAGAAGCCATTTGCGACCCATCACACAGCGCTCTGACAGTAGCAAATAATGCATCCAGATCCCTTCTCAGAACAGCCATAGACACAAGATGTCCATCAAGAGGATCCGCCCACTCAGAACGATGCCAGTTGTCGCAATCCTTGAGCGACTTCGTCATTGGCACAGAGAATGGCCGTCCTCTAGCAAGCGACATTCCTCGTTCCAGTACAAACAACGAAAGCCAACACCGTTCTCGATTACGTAGGAACAGACGACCCTTTTCTGACCATGGATCTAGCTCAGGAAATCCGTCCATTGCGAGTGCTGCTCTGGGATCAAGACAATCACCCCTCGCAAGGCCGATTTCCGACCCAGAGCCCAGCATTTCTGGCGATACGAGACTTTTATGAAGGGATAAATCGGTAGCGACAGTATTCGCGATGGAGATGTATGTACAGGTCTCATCATCGGTGGAATGTTGACCAGGGAACATCCATGGGATATTTACCATGAATGCGAGAACAATTTCGACGGATCTGTAACGCTTGACCACGACTTTGTGCGCAAGTGTTCTGACGTGATTTGACAGTCGTTTTGAAAGCGCGGATGCTGATGGCATGAAGAGGGCGGATGCAGCCATGATGGATGTGTACAGAAATGCCGATCTTGAACGAGTAAATTCGACGGTGTAAATCCTTGGATCAAGACCCCACCGAGTATGCGCAAGATTGCGATGAAAGCTGATGGTCAGTAAACGTCAAAAGTAAAGTCGGGCGACTTACAAGTGGAATAGTTTATCGGCTTCATCTTCAGAAACAAGCCCCAGAGTGACCGGGTCAAGATCCGGTCCAACATCCAAATGAGCTTGTGCTGGCGCAAAGAATGCCTGGATTTCGTCCTCAGTTTGTCCGGTGGTACTCGCTGTATGCGCCTGCTGAGGAGAATTGCCGTGTCTCGAGTCTGGCGATGGCTGGATATACGATGCTCTTGCCAGAAGCTGTAATGGATTCTCCGCATCATCAATTGCGAGGCTCTGCTGTGTTCGCTGGATGAACTCTGGCATCACCACAGGATCCTGCTCCTCTTCCTCTTCAGAGTAGGCATCTTCCTCACCATCGCCGCTAGCACTGTATCTAGTTTGCGCGACATCAGGAGAATTCGCGCCGCTGAGCAAATCTTGCAAATGGGTTAGAATCCTATCATCTTCAGGGTTCTTTTGCGCCGCTGAACGAGCGCGTTTGACAGCCTGATCAATTTGGTACAGCGCTTTGTCCAAGCCTGTACGTTTACTAACATTGTTAGCTGCGATTGAATTGAGTGCAATCGAGTGAGTACTCACTTCTTAATACCCTTTTGACGACCGGGATGATATGCAGGTCGCACACATTCGCAATCAAGCTGGATACATCTCCTGCATCTTTCCTGGTGCGGTTTCCAATCGCATTTGATCTTTGATCGACGACAAACGAGACAAGCTGCCTGTCTTGGACGCGGCGAATCACCTTGCAGCGGGGACGTCGTTTGAGTCTGGAGGTCCGAGTTCGAATTCCCCGCCATTTATTGGGTTTTTGGGTAGTATATATCAATCGGGGGTTGTTTTGTGAACCGAAGAATTGGGATTGTGGGTTTAAGCAAAAGCACGCGATGCTCAAGAGGAGAAACGTGCTTTGAGGTGAATAGAGACGAGAAGGGGTCGTGGGGAAACCATTGCCTGCCTGTGCGTGTCTGCCTACCTACGCGGAGACTTGCCGGTCTCCGGTTCAAGTTAACGTCGAGTCAGGGACGAAGCCGTCGGAAACAATCATGATTGGTCAATCATTAAGCTTCCGACGAGAAATCGGGGAGAGGCGGGTGGAGGTAACGTTATTTAACATGGATATTATACATAAAATAGAGCTCTCCCAATCTACAGTACAGACTCACTTAAACTAATGCAATCATATCTAGATCTTCACTGACTCACCTTTCTCTTATGTCGCCATCGACCCTGTCGAGCACGAAATGGGACGGACAATGGCAAAAGTGGGAATAACCATCAACTACACCATCGGGCAACTTGCGATCCTAGCCTTATTAGGAAGAGTTGGGGGGGTTAACCTCCACATTTGATACGCCGTAGATGGAAAATATTGAGGCACATAGATAATATGAGGAACTATATAAGAGAGATGTCTGCAATTGGCGGTAAAAAAGAAGAAAGAAAGAAAGGTCGAAAGTAACCGTCAGAATGTCTGCTATTATAGATAACAGCAGCGATAAAGAGCAACCCGTCAAGGGTGTCTCTGAAGAGATTACAGAGCACTCAAAGCCTGTGTCTCGATTTACACGCTGGTATCGCAGTCCCCTGTTCAACGTTATCATTGTTGGACTGATTTCGTTCACACAACCAGGAATCTGGAATGCTCTCAATAGTATGTGCCGCCTCACATCTCAAGATTTGTCTAACATCTACAGACACCGGCGCTGGTGGCCAGCAAGAGCCATACCTCGTCAATGGCGCCAACTCACTTACTTTCGGCATCATGGTCTTTGGGTGCTCACTCTTCAGTATCCTCGCAAACAAAATCGGCCTAAAATGGGTTCTTATCATCGGTACCCTTGGATATGCGCCTTATTCTGCTGCGCTTTACACAAATAACCGATATGGAGTGGAGTGGTTCGTTTTGCTTGGCGGTGCTACCTGCGGTATCGGAGCTTCGGCCTTGTGGGCTTCTGAAGGTGCTATCGCTTTGGGATACGGCGATATCAAGGACCGTGGAAAATTCAGTACGTCGATTTTGCCTCCCTATTGGCTTTGGTACTGACAGTTGTAGCTGGAATCTGGCTTGGTCTTCGAGAGCTTGGTCAACTCATCGGCTCCTCAATCCAACTCTCTCTGAATGTCGACTCTGGAAAGCGAGGTCGCGTTGGATACACCACATATCTCGTGCTTATTGCTCTTCAATGTCTCGGCCTTCCTCTCGCTTTTCTCATCTCGCCTCCTCACAAGGTCATTCGATCTGATGGCTCCAAACTTCCCCAGACGAAAACGAACAAGTCTATCAAGGACCAATTCCGACGATGGGGAGCCCTCATCCAACGAAAGCAGTTTTACCTCCTCATCCCCATCCTGATCGGTTTCAACTGGAACAGCACCTACCTCGGAATTTACCTCGTCAACTACTTTTCCGTTCGAGCGCGCGCTTTGGCGTCGTTGACTTCTGGAATTGCTGCCACTGGCGCGAATATCTTTTGGGGATGGTTCTTTGATCTCAAGTATTTCAGCCGACCTCAACTTGCGCGAATCACTTGGGTGTTCCTTGCAGTTACCATGACTGCGCTTTTCGGGTGGCAGTTCGCTATGGAGTTGGAGTATCGCAATTCCAACCCTCGTGTCACTCTGGATTGGGATCTTCCTGGATTTGGCCGTGGATTCGCTGTTCAAGTTCTTCTTCGGTACGTTTTTGAGTTCATGTTGCAAACAAAAGCTAATTGTCTAGATTCATGAACGAGTCCCACTATATGTTTGTTTACTGGATCATCGGGACTTTCTTCCAAGATGTCGAGACACTGACCCTTGCTGTCGGTCTTGTCCGATCTTTCGAGTCTCTTGGCTCATGCTTGGCTTTTGGAGTCGGTGCCGCCAAGGTGCCATCTCTTACCAACCTTATCGTTGCTTTTGCCATGTTTTGCATTTCACTACCTTCAACGTCTTTTGCGGTGTTCCTTGTGCCTGAGCGACCGGCAGAGAATGCGTTGGATAAGCCAGAGGAGGAACAATGAGAAGAGAACTTTCATAGAATCAGCTGATACCCCAATAATAATCGTTCAACACGACACCACATCTACATCTTTAAAGTGTATACGGTTCAGTTGCCTAAATTGGTAATTGCTTAAACTGTGGAACCCAAGGAAACGTGAGATAACGAACAAGGCGAGAAAGGAGCATTGCGGATAGTCCCGCGCCACGTGTCAACCATCAAAGTAAATCGAAGAAACAAGGAACTTGTGAGAGCCAAGCATGTTGGTTTAGTATGTCACCACCCATGTATTTGACTGTGCCGTTAGGCCACAGACTCAAGGGTTATGTGTAAGGATTGTGACAGAAGAGAGAGCGCGGCATCCTCGGCTAGGCGCGAATCAGAGTAATAGGACTAGTATCACGGGAACGACAAGATACTGAGTTGACCAAGTTGTTGAGACTTCTCTAGTCAAGTGACGAAATCAATACTCCATCTAAGTCCCTATATCGAATTGTTCCATTCTTGAACGCTCGAATAAGTCCCCGAACCTTGTGTCGAAGTGGCAGAATCTCTCTCGACTGTCTATACGCCCGAACCAGGCGAATAATTGAGAGGACACCATTGGCAACTCCACCAATCAGAAAGATTCGTGAGAGATCTGGATGCGGCAAAGCATAGGCGAAAACCACGCACGATGTCGTCCTAAAGATGTCAGCAGGGAAAGGTACAGGGCCGAAGACTTACAATGAAACGAGAATCGGAGAAACAGCCTTCAATAGAGGTCTTTGTTGTTTCCTCATACCTTCAAGGACTTCATTGAGAACGACGAGCTCCTGAACTGCGCTGGCACAGAACTGTTTCGACAGCCTGACATCTGGATTCCCGCTCGACATACCGTCCCCTAGGAGCCAAAGGTCAGCAAGTACGCGAGTTATAGAGAAAATTATACCTTGGAACGTTATGAATCTGTTGTTGAGACCAGGAAGGTCATCTCTGGGCGAGTCGTGACTGATGCATTGGAAGTAGCGCTCCAGACGTTTGTTCACCTTGAGTCTTTGTACTTCAAACTGCTCGAACAAATTACTGTTGTTTTGGTCTGGGTGAATCATAAACAATTCGCCTGCGATGTTTTTATTAGCATCATTATTTGGTAGCATCATTTGATTCATAATGATGGTTCACGGCTAGTTGCGATAGTTGAAGAAAAGTCCGAGAAGATTTGCTTTCAAGATCCCTTTTGTCCCAGAGAATCGCGCGTCCGGACAAAGGCAAATCCCAAACACTCTCATTGGCTTTCGAAGACAATCAAGTTCCTTGCATATTTGAGTGCGGTGCGACTGACGGTTCCACAAGACAATGGAAGTGGCGTTAGCCTAACTCTGTGTTACTATGTGCTACTACCACGTAAACATCAATGCTCTTTTCTTTGACAATAGTTCAGAGGTTGATAATTTCTTGTTTCGTACTGCGACAGATGGCTATGTTACTTCGATGTATATTTACTTTGGAAAGAGAAGGGTGGCTGCACCTGGATCCCCGTTGTTAAGACCAGATTCGGAATTGCCACAGTGGGCAATCTTTCTGTCTCTATCCATCTGCCTGACTAAGAGTCTAACAACAACGGAGGATAATCTTGGTGGCGCCTCAGCTATTTTCATGGACGACACTCAAAGCAACCTGGCTGATAAACGACGAAAGTTCCACCCCCAGACCAGAAACCAAGCTGTTCAGGCGTCGCCGAGTACAAGTTACACCGGGCATTGCGCCCAGCCAGATTGGAAGAACCCCCTGATCCAGAAAAAGCTTTGCATTCTGGATTCCCAGCACACATCTGGGCGCAATTCTCAAAAGGACCCCAGGGTAGCTCGGAACCGATGAGATAAGATTTCGCAGAACCTGGAAGCCCTCCAGTTTGACCGCAGACCAAACTTTGAGGAGGCGATTCAATTGGAGTGCATGGAGGATCATACTCGACGAGACTCACGTCGTCGATACGTACTTCGGCACCTTCCCATGGCAAACTCGGGGTTAAGGCAGTACAACGCCAGTACAACCGCAAGTCGATGGTATTGACCACACTTGATCGCGTGACCAAAAATTGCCGCTTGAAATATTGGTTCGTTGGTACGCCGTCAGCTTTAAACTTGGTAATGTCGGTGAGGACGCCGAAGTAACTCTGAAAATCGCATTCTGTATTCGAGAGTGTGCCAAAGGCCGTGAAAGCCCAGTAAATAGTCCACAACAATGTTTTTGTTTCGCCATGGCCTGTGATGATCTGGCGCAGAGGGTAGAGAGGACCAGATCCTGTGCTGGGGAACCTCAGTAGACTACGGTTAAAAGTTAGATAGTGGCAATCTGGTCAGTGCTAGGTACATACGCATAGCGGTCTCCCGAACGAGCATTTCCGGGATCAATTGGCACAGTCACGCCTCTTCCCAATACCCAGGGGAGTGCGTTTGGAGAGGGGTCTTTTTCGAATCCTCCATTAAAGAAACCGATATCATCTTCTTCCTCTGCTATAGCGGTTGTACTCGCGATCGTGGAAGTTGTTGTTGGTTCGAAGGACCAAGATGTCACGGTCAAAGTGTCTGTATAAATGGACTGTTCCGTGGTCGAGTCATCAGTTGAAATGGGTTGGGAAACAATTGACGTAGATGTTGTCTCCCAATCCGTCTGAGATACTGAGGACTCGGAGGAGGCCAGGTCAGAGGAGGGTGCCTCGGAGGTTAGAGCGGATGTGGCATGTTGTGTCGAGGCAGGCGATTCTTCGTAGGACTGAAGGGTAGTCGAGCCTGTTACCAGAGATGTTTCTATTGACTGGCCTGAGGTAGTGGCTAGTGAGGGGAAAGTGTAACTGCTCGGCTTGCATGGGCTGCCGTTGACTCCGAATGAAGCTAAAAGACCAGCGAGAATTAGCTTTGCCGCCATGGTGTTGACAATGAATGGGAATGAGAAGGGGGTAGATGCTTGTCGTCCAAAGACATTTTAAACCCCTTCAGAAACCAGAAGCTAGAAGACCAATTTTCCTCTCCTATTGATAATATGAACCGTCGACAGGCTTTGCTTTTTTGGGTGTTTTAACGAGCAGACTATTGGAATTGGGCCAGCTGAATGGTCTTGGCATTTTATTTTAGCCCAACGGAGGTTTGGCAAATGGTTTGCAAGATTGTTCAGAAGATATATATATATATATATACAAAGAAAATCAATATTATATGACATTTATTTTATGTTTTCCTGAAATTGCATCGATCCTTGTGCTGGTAGACAGAAAGCTCTCTGCAAGCTGAGGTCGAAGGCTAGATTGGCTTGCACCATGGCTTAGAACAGTTAGCTCAAACTGTAGAGCAACCCACAGGGAAGATCCGAGCTTTGAGTATCGAGCAAATTGAAGGCGGTCAAACTTTCTAGTGGCTGTAATTAAGATTACCTGTCGCCAAGTAAAATCACATCATCACAAAGAGAAGCAAACTGCATTTTGCTATCTAGTAGCAACAGAAGGTGACTCATTGAAGTCTATCCTTCCTGGGAACATAGTTTCTGTTCTTCTGCTCTTTGACAAGAACTACAAGATGCAAATACTGCTTATGCCATACCAGCCAGCCTCAAATCATTCTCAGAGAGCTCATTGGGGATGTGTTCTTCTCGAGAGAGGGGCGACGCGGCTACTTCAGGCCAGCATAGAATTTAAAAAATTACAAAACGCGGATTGCGGTGAACCGTGCGCCATCGCCAAAGGTCGAGATGACCTTCGCCAGAGGACAAAAAGTGTTTACACTTCTACCTGCACAGCCCGAATTTAAGATGTATACTGGCAGAACTCTGAGGGTTAGACTTGAGGTGACTCTCTACACCTTCGCAACAACTTAAAAATGATCCACGGCAGATTCGGAAAAAAGAACGAAAAGAAAGAAAGAAAAACCCTGAGAAGTTGATCGAGGTGATTCTATACTCCGCCCTCTAGATTGGAGCCAGATCTTATCAGCATAGGCCGATACTATTAGGAACAGTATTCACTATTTGAGTTCTAACGGACCCTATGCTTCAGCTTTTGGTTGGAGTATTATCACGACACAAAGCCCGGGCGTTCATGAAGTCCGCTCGCCCCGCCGTCCCCACGATCCACGTTTCGGTTCGGGTTTAAGTGTTGAGCATTTTAGTAAATCCTTGTAGGGCGAGATATCCAGACTTTGTGGGTTCGGGGGCGGTAAAGTAGATCCCGGTTGTGGTTTTTTTCACGAGGACCCATATTGTCTCATTCACAGATTTGGATAAAGATACGAGATGTAACATCTTAAAACCACCAGTCTGGACGATGATGTTCTGGACCAAGTTAGAATGGCAGCTGAACCAGGAGTCAACAACAAGCCAACAATCAAAATTACAAATCAGTTGTTGGGACGAAGCACTGTCGTTCTCGTGCCCATGCCTCACGTCGCTTAAACTCGTAAACCTGGCTTCAGGGGTACTCCCGGAGGTCACATGGCGCACAGATCTAGAACAGCACGTCAACTCCTATGCTACGGTAACATAGGAGTCATAGTTCAACCAGCGTATCATGGTTGCAACAGTTTATGTCGCATCTTAAATGCAAAGATAGCCGAATCCGGACACATCTGTGGGTTTTCGCATGCCGATCTTATGGATATAAACAGTTAATGGCCACCACAACAATGCATGCGGAGAACAAACAAGATAGAAGAGATATAGCAGGTCTCTTGGCGAATAGATTTGCCGTCAGTCGACAGAATACTTGGAAGGTATCTATGCAGATTTCGTCCTAGTCTACCGTTGATGTGACAGTCCGAACCCGCTAGTCTAATATGTACAAGGCTGGTGTTTCTAGGCTTGGTCCGTGACGACTCATGGTTGCAGTAGAGAACGTTGTGATGGAGTCAACTCCGCTTTTGCAGGTGCTAGCCAAAGGACGGCTCCATAGTCTAAAACTTTATCAGGATGCAACACACGAAACGTTTACTTATTCTGGATGACCGAAGTCCCAGGTATTCGGATCATGACTTCTTCTTTTCTTGCCCTCCTGCACCTAACTCTGTGGCGTTCCTGTTCATTTGCCAAGTCTCAGTTGACAGCATGCTGCCAGGGTGCTACCGGAGATCCTAACCCTGTTTTGTCAGCTCCGATGTGAATTTTGATGCGGCACAGTAGATAGGGGGAAACCTTCCCCTTATGCGAGAAATAGCTGAAAAAAAGGAATATTCCTCCTATATTTCTCCTTGGATTAAGTGCTTACGCGAAAATCCTCCTCATTTTGAACGCTACTAGTAATGGTGGTGGAGATTACTCCCTCACTCGTTGATTCCGTATCCTTGGCAAACCAGGGACCGGGCCGTTGACACATGCCAAGGGAAAGAAAAGTCACTGACAGAATGACATCCTCGGAGTTCTTTAGCGCAGGGGCTGTGGCTTCTTTACACGACCTTCCAGAACGGGCACTAAAATCCTTATGAAACACGGGGTATCTAACAAATAGGGCGTATCTGGCAAAATACCCTTGCTGCATCCTATAAGATTGTCGTAAACGAGCTCAGGCACTTGAAGATTGGAACTCCAAATGCAGCTTGGTTCTGCCCTCGTGGCGAGAAAATGACGCTATTCTAAGGGCCTGCCTTGCACGGTTAACCCCAATGCTACGCTGTATCGTGGAAGCATATCCGGATCATCCATGTTTAGTATAGACAGACCTCTGCACCAGAAGATGAGACGAACCCAGTGGGGGTTAAACCAAGTCTTTAAATCCTTCACTCCACTTGAGACGATAAGCGTCAGGGTTCGTTAGGGTCAAAAAAGACCTTATATATTGGTTCCCCCAGAACTGGCTCCGCAGTGCGGGTGATTGTCTCGCTAACTATTGTCGATCATAATGAAGTGGGCGTTGCCTTTGTTGCTGTCCTTTGTGCCCTTGGCTTTGGCAGAGTTTGGGAACACGGCGGAATTGCTGAAGACTTTGCCTAGTTGTTCTGTAAGTTTGTTGTCTCAGTGTTTGGCTTTACTGACTGGAGTAGTCTCCTTGTTATGAAGATGCTTTCGGCAAATCAGGATGCAAGACCACCGACGTCTCTTGCTTGTGTTCGGGGCAAAAGACCATCAAGACAGCGGAAGGATGTGCAGCTGGAATCTGTAGTGTCAAGGACAGCTTGAGTATGTCACCCTATCGATTCGTGGACCAAACTAACGGCCTTAGCCACTCTAAACATGACCTATACCTACTGCGATTATCCTGTCCGCGACAAGACAACCCTTTTCATCAACGTTACAATCGTTCTCGGCGTTATCTCCGGTGTTTCGATTCTTCTTCGACTCGGTACAAAATACTTCCTCAGCAAAGCCGACTTCGGTCTTGACGATCTATTTATCTGCCTTACACTCCTTATCGGCATGCCGTCGACCGCAATGAACATTCACGGAACAGCAGGACACGGAGAAGGTCGCGACATCTGGACTCTCGAATTTGACCAGATCACCAAGTTCGGCTTCTACTTCTGGCTGCTAGAAGTGTTTTACTTTGCTCAAGTCTCATTTCTCAAAACATCTTTATTGTTCTTTTACCTCAGGATCTTTCCTGGTAAAGCGCAGAAGCTTCTGTGGGGAACGATCATTTTCAACACAGTCTACGGTGTTGTATTCATTTTTCTAGCTGCTTTCCAGTGTACGCCTGTGAATTATTTCTGGCTCAACTGGGACGGTGAGCATGAAGGAAAATGGTATGTCTATCAGTTCACATAGAGGAACAACTTGCTGACTTGATAGTTTTAATATTGCTTCCATCGGCTGGGCAAATGCTGCTATTAGCATCATCCTTGACTTCTGGATGTTGGGTATCCCAATGTGGTACCTCCGCAAGCTCAAGCTGCACTGGAAAAAGAAGATTGGTGTTGCGGCCATGTTCATCGTTGGAACTTTGTGAGTATCTCGTCGCATTTCCATAGCCTAGCTAACTCTTCAAGCGTCACCGTTGTTAGTATCATACGCCTGCAGTATATCGTCCATTTGGGCTCTTCCACCAACCCGACCTACGACCAAACCGATGTTTCGATCTGGTCAACAGTTGAAATCAACATTGGTATTATTTGCGCCTCTATGCCCGCTCTAAGAGTACTTCTTGTGCGCGTGTTTCCCGCTCTTGGAGGATCATCGCACGACTCAAGCAAATACAATAACTATGGGGAGAACTACGGTCGGAAATCACATATCATGAGCCGTAGTCGTGGTGCCCGTGTGGAACTTCCCTCTGAGACGGGAGACTCCGACCACTCCCCTGAGCAAGGAGGTATTGAAATGCATAGAACGTTCCAGGTGCAATATAGTGAAAACGATGAGCAGAGCTTAGTTGATGGGCCTGGAAAGTTTAATAAGACGCAGGTTACGACGCAGAGCAGGAGGTCACAGAGCACAGGGGAGAATTCATTGTAAATAGGCGGGGAGACGACATGACATAATAATTATACAAACCTTGGACAAGCTCCATCGAATAATCTCTTTACGCAGTTTTATAACGGATTCGTTCACGTTGTCACGATACTCGAGACGTTGAAGATACATTGCTTTTCATCCACTAATCTGTCCTGCCACTTCCCCTCTCCAATCCTTCAATCCTGTCCTATTTAGGCGATAAATCCAAACCCATTGGAATTGCCGTCATTCCAAGGTTGATGCAACATGCTCGGTACTGGGCTTTGTGCTAGCTGGACATAACACTGTGAGGACTCGCCGTCAAGCCCGTGAGGAAGATCTGGGAACCACATTGTATCGCGCTGTGACGAGTGCGAAAGTCAAGATCCTCTTGTCTTCTTCAAAAGCCTGCCCGCAAGCCACGGCTGGTAGATTTCAAAGTCAGTTTTCGCGTATTTGCACAAGTTGACGTCCTGAAGCATACCACAGTCTGGCGATTGTCGAAGCTCTGCCGCGACCATCATCGCTTGCTCAACTAACTCCTCGAGCTCGGTGTTTGGCTCTTCGTCAATGAGCTCAGTCACCTGAAGGTAAGTGGGAAGGATAGTGACAGTAATCCTGATCGAGGTGCTTTCGTCACGGCTCGTGAAGTGTAGGCTATGGATGTGCCCTTGGGTGCTCATGTAGGCCCAGAGAAACAGCTGGTGGCCTACAATAACAAAGACGCCAGGGAAACGATGCCCCAACACTACCGTTGGGAAAGTTAGGCGATCGGACCCATGGAGTCGTTCAGTGACGGTTAACGACCAGCTGGTATTGGATAAGCTTTCCTCGTAGCCACCTGGGCGGAAATCAGATCAATACGGGAACGATTTGGTGAGTATTTGCAACTCTACATACCACTAGGCATTTTGTTAGATAGATAGTCAGACAATCCTAGATAGTTGGATGATCGTCAAGGAAGCTGCTCTGCCAGAATCAAAGAGCTTCAAGATGCTGATGCGAGAAATGATCAAAGGTTTAATGCTGACAACGGAAAAGAAGAAGAAAAGAAGAATGATCTAATGCGAAGCGGCCTTTCAGATAGGTAGCTGTAGCAGAGAATACTGGCAGCTGTTCGGCAGTGTTTCGTTGTATGTGGGGCATTGCCTATTTTCATCCAGTCTCAACTAAACAATCTATCATATAAATCTTATAGATTATGTTTTGCTCTTATTTCAACAGCCTGCACAACCTGAGGGGTGGGAATCGTAACGCAATAATGAATCGATTGGCATCTAGGAAGCCAGCACTGGTGTGGTCACACTGTTGAGTCCATCTCAGCCTTGGGCCAAGGCGAGGGTCGACAATACCAGCCTCGTGGAATAAGTGACTACCAGCTTGGTTAATGTATTGCTCTCAGCTCCCGTACTATGCGTCAAGTATACAAGAAGGCAGCTTTCAGCCTTTTAAATTGACCGTCATCTGAATTAGAAACTATGTATAGGTATCGTCTTTGCGATGTTTCTAGAAGCACCGCTTTCCCTCGCATCTACTTCCCTGTAAGTTATTCAATGACATCCAAACATTCTGCACGAAGCTTTCTGGATCTGTACGGTTACTCCTGGTGCAAAGTCGGATTTCCACTCTCTTTGGGCATCGGAACAAACAACCATGAAACCGCAGTGGCAACCAACAATGCACAAAGAACAGGCTGCAAAATCTCCACCCCAGCACTGGCTGCTACAAGACCAGTAATAATGGGGAACATGCAACCTCCAAGCTGTGCGAAGACGAAGACAAATGCCAAAGCTGTAGATTGAATGCGAGGGTTAAATAGTTTGGAGCCGACGTCGATGCCCTGTCTACGTGAGTCGAGCCCAAAGTCAGAGATAGTATGATGGAACTTACTGTTGCGAAGTATGGACCCATGAAAAAACCAAGGAAGCTGATGGCTATGGATGCAGCAATGATATTAGGAACACTACATCGTTAGTGATGATCATGGATTGGAGGGTGTTATAAGACTTACAGCCAAAACAGGATTTGCAAGACAATACTGATGATGGTGAATCCAAAGATCATCCTTCGGACCCCAAATCTATGTGTAGGCTCAGCAAGGAATAGCCTTCCGAGCAATGAGCCTCCGCTAAATCCAGCAGGCACAAAGCCCATCTGGTTGATGTCGCCGTTACGCACATCCACAAGGTACTCAACCACCCACCCACTAGCAGTGAGTGTTGCACCAAGGAAGAAGAAAAAGAAGAGGCTGATGAGCCAGACACTTTTGGTCTTGAGTGTCTCCTTGATCAAGTCGAACGCGTCGTTATTTCTCGATGCAGGCGATTGATCAGCCTCGAGTGTCCTTTCTGTAGGGATCTGCTTTCTCTTAAGTCTAAGAGTATCCCAAAATGCATATACTACGAATGCAACGTTGAAAACACCAATTCCAAGTGGGAAAGTGTAAAACAAATACCATCTTGAGGTACTCCCCGCTGACGCCACCCCTGTCGCCACGAACGGCCCAACAAGACATCCAGCCATATACATTGCATGAATGAATGCTAGCCATCGATGCGAGCCCTTAGTCCCAGCAACGAAGGTATTTCCATGGGTATCCTGATACGCCTGGCCTAGACTTGCCAGCCAAAATGTGACAGCGAATAGCGCGAACGGAGGTTTCCATGCCCGAAGCGCGTGGGCGATTACTTGCAGGACGGCGCCAAGGGCTAACATTGATCCCAGGTCAAAGACTTGGCAGAGATGGGTGTTCGAGAACGCACCAAGGAACCAGCCCATGAAGTTTGCGCCGTATCTGGAACCATTAATTTGGGATTGCTGGAGCGCGTGTGAGGCGAGCTTACACTGATGAGACAATGGCAGTCGTAACATTGTAGTCGCGAATGATGTGAGGCACTAGAGCCCCGATACTTCCATCGTTGACGCCTGCGACGAAGAATGAGAAGCCGGCACTGAAAATTTTGAGAAGTTCTGCTTTGTTTGGCTTGTTGGATGATGATGGCGGCTCATCATCATGGAGTGAATCGCGTGCTGGGCTGTGGCGGAGCTCGAAGGCTTCCGACGTGTTAGTTTGCGTGACAGTCGCCATAGCGAAAAGACCTTGGGGATAAATGAATTTGCCAGATGACAGGGTTGCGATAGTGTATTTATCTTGGTCGTCAAGCGGGAAATAATCGGGCGTTTGTTGGGTCGTCAACGCCAAGACACTATAATCGAGTTTGTGTTACAATGAGATCAGCCAGTTTAACGCATCCAAGTTGGAAGTATTACTCCTTTGGCTGTAGTTTCGCGCTGGTATGGTAGTACAGCATAAGAGACTAAATAAGCCTTCAGTCCGAAGTGTTCTGAACCCCAATATTGTCTCTTTGTTTTTGACATCTCACACTAAAGAGCTAACATTTCTCCGCATTTGGCAGATTGAAAGGCTGGATCGTCAGGCGATCTCGCAACGACGGGCCGACTTGGCTAAACGCCGGAGGATGTGACGGTGACAGGACACGCCAAGGGATAATTGGTTAAGACGTAGATGACATGTCGAGTGAGAGAATAAAGGGTTATCAGGAAAACACTACGGATTGGAGTGAGAGGTTTGAAAGTGATCCAGAAAGAGCAAACAAATTAGAGAGGGGATTTGGTCACAAGTGCATCTGTCATCCTGGCTTCTATATTGACCCCGTCTCATGAACCCATCAAAATAGAGAAGCGCACTATGATTACTTCCATCCACCGAATTGATCGCAGCATCAACATTCTCAAGGCGATCAAGCCAAAGATCTACCCTAAGCCTAACGCTAAGTTCCCCTGCCAAGGGAGAGGGGGAATAACACGGCTGAAAATTAACGGGAAAAAAACTAGCAAACTTTAAAAGTATAATCTCCCCTTTGCGCGGATTATAACTGATCAATACTAGACATAACATGGCAAAGGCATAGGGTAAGTCAGAGGCATTTTAATCATGATTTTTCACTATGACGTAGCGAATCACGTCGTGTTCTCCTTCTCCACGCCTGAGCCTGAGCCTGAGCGATTTGGCAGGAAGGAACAATCAACTCTGTTTGCGGAGACGAATGTCCATGATAAGACTATCAAAATCGTGAAATGGGCGCTCCTTATTGGTTGCTGACTCATCGGATTGCACTTTTTCCGTCAACCCCTGCTCCCACACGCTCCACTCTGGCCACGTCAAAGGCTGTAGTCGGTGAGTGAGTGAGTCTTTGCTTGCAACCCGACCCAGATCTCAATCTGGGGAATCCCATACCCAACCCCTAAAAACACCATTCCGATGCAATTACTGCGTGGTGATCGTGGAGATACCAGCAGCACTTCTTCAAGAAGCTATGGAGGCTTCGGGCCTTCAGAACCCCGGCTCTTCGAGTTCAGCGAGCGGGGTCGATCTGTAGCGCCCAAATGTATTGAGATGTCCAAGCAGCACCCCGAGGACTTCCTCAACTACCTCCAGCAGGCATGGAAGCGCGACAAGATATACGCCAAGGAGAACCCAGACTCCATGTTTGATATCAAGGCCATCAGAGTTCTTAACCAAGATGGAAAATTCAGACCACTCGGCAACTCGTATATCCCGCTGCCCAAGCTGCATTACCTTAGGAATCGATACATGCTTGAGGGCGAACCCTTCCCTTTCCTCAGACTTGATCCCCCGATACGGTCTGAAGGAGGGTTTGGTCAGTGGAGGTGCCTTCGAGCCTTTGCCAAGTACCATGACGATCTGGACTTCTTTCTCGAGATGCTGATACGAGTACGACGATCAAAAGCATCAACTGTCGAGTTCCCGCGTCGAATATTGGAGCTATATCTCCGGATACAAGCAGAGTGTGAAGACTCAAAAGATCCGGAAGCTAGCGCGCAGAAAGTCAGGTACGAATATCTTTCCCTCCCAACATCATGATACTCACATGATCAGACATTATTTCGAGAAGGAGCAGCTAGTCTATGTTCATCCGATATGGAGACCCCTCAGTGAATGTCTGTTGGATGACTCATGTGAAATATCCAGCACGCTATCCAAGTCACCTGTCTTTCCGGTACCAGAAGATTGGGACGCCAGCAAGTCAGAGCTCGCGTCTCTAAGAGAATTCTACACACAGACGCTGAAGCTTGAAAAGGCCAGCTACCGGACCATCATAGACGTGTTGGAAAAGCGCGACTTTGACGCAGTACTCGATCCTGCGGATCTTTGGCTGACAGATGAGCTCTATCGCGCCTTGGACAAGATGAGACTGGACTTATCACCCAACGATGCTGCTGATCTCAAGTGAGTTGCTATGCATCCATGCAGTTTCAAAACTGACCTTTCGTAGGATAGCATTCATTGAAAAGCCCATCATCGCTGTCGCCCCTGGAGAAACAGTGACATGGGTCAGCTCAAATGATGTCTCGTGGTCCCCCAAGCTCGACAGCCCCGAAGTCAACGATCTCAGCAAACACTATCCGGAGCTCCATGAATTCTTCGTCGACTTCCTTGACGTCAAACAGAACGACTCGGGCCTCATCTTCGACACATTAATGCAAGTCTCGTCATTGAGTCCCGACTGCTCACGCGACGATACTGCGAGGGGTCTCTTGGTAGCCGTCAGTCAAAGGATACCAGAATATGGCCACGTCTTTGACAGGGAAAGATTTATGCAGAGTAACGTCTTTCCCGTATCGACATCAGATGGAGTTTTGTTGTGTGCCCCTAGTATGGAATTTGTGATAGCAGACCGACAAAACTTGAAAGAGGCGTTTGAGGGAAGACTTAATCTGTTGGATTTTGACCCAAAGACTGTGTGGATGTTGGACAACCTGCTGGTATGGGCGGGTCTAGATCAACGATACTTATCGCGTCATGTCGTGGATCAAGGGCCGGCGGACGAGAATTTCAAATCGATTGAGTTACCCGATGAACTTTCTGCCAAGGCTGACCATCTTCTACGGTATGTATCCACACTCGTTACCATTTCACGTCTAACTCTCGCAGTATCGCTGTACATTTCAAGAGTCCCCGAACGACGACACCGAAAGCGACATCGTGGCTTCGCGAAACTCTCGAACACTGCGAGGTCAGACTCGCGTCAGGGTTTCAATCACAACTAGTTTACCGCTCCGGCAGCGCTGAAATAACCGCAGTAAATCCCATGGGCGGCCTTGACATCAAGGACACAGTTGGGCTTACTGTCTACGCGGATGATGAGAACTGGGAGATCTTTAAACAGACACTGCTGCCTCGTCGGTTGTTGGAATGGATGATGACAGATCCCGAGACAAATGTCACGCAAGATGTACCCGAACAGGCGGTGAGCTTGGTGAGAAGTATCATCAATGTTTCGAATGCTCGCGAACATGTGATAGCCAGAATTCTTGATGCTGAGGGGATAGTCGATCTGGAACTCTTGCAGGCATCGCCATACTGGCGAGTGAACAGGTTAGTAGGACGAAGCCCTTTGTGAACAAGACTGACCATTTAGTGAACGCCAACCAGATACCACAATCAGCACATCAAAAGCAGAGCAGTTTGCACCGCCCAAGATCATCGACGACTCAGATTCCACCCCCGCTCCAGCATACAGCAAAGCCGGCCCCTCATACAGCAAAGACGAACAGCCCGCCTACAGCAAGGATGCGGAACCAGCATACACTCGAACAGAACGAGCCTACTCGAACGGCGAACCACCGTACAGCAAAGAAGACCCCGCAAAGTCACGACCGCCGCCGCCGTCAAAGCCGGACTCCCTGCGGGAGAGACTTCCAATGTCGAAACGGGGCCTTCAGAGACGGGTTTCGGAAAAACAGGATTGGGAAGGGGATTTTGTAGCAAACGAAGCTACCTTGGTTGATTTTTCTGGAGAAGATGCATATGGAATAGATTGATTGATTGATTGATAGATAAGATGAGATGAGATGAGCGATATGATAGAATGATTATGAGATAATGCAATATGATCCAACTCCTCTTTACACGACGATACGAGTTGAGACAAGTCTAAACAGACAAAAAATGGACTCATGCCCAAAAACAAAATACTTTATGCTGGGTGTACCAGTCGTTCGCTCATACTCTGTTGGACAATGCGTTCCCCTGATTTGAGGCTCAGGATCCCTGCCTAACAACTTTTTGGGTTAACCTTTCAACTTCTCTCCGAATGTAACCCACGTTGACATAGTTCACAAATAGCCGTTGACGCGTCAACGGCT
>JAAVUD010000216.1:0-94728 GCA_014898915.1 Fusarium chlamydosporum | reverse complement strand
ACCATTACAATGAATGATAGGCTGGTAAATGCGTGTGGCGTGCTGTCGCACACACCTCACTAAATCAAGAGCGCTTCTTACATAAACATGATTGGCTCGGGGCCTCGGAGCTCATCTATCCGCTGTGATTGGTCGCCTGGAGCAAGAAACAAGGTGAGATAAGACCCATGAATGATGTGTCATGACGCGTCATGACGCGTCGCGCTTCATCGGATGTGCAAAGCCTCGAGTATATTCAAGGAAGTACCCTGAATTTCTGTGTCTTCACATGATTCATTAAGGTGCCCTTCGCGATATTGAGACCAGTGAAGTTCAGGATTTGATGTATCTGATGGAAGCAGGGCCGATGATACGGGAACAGTTTGTTCGGACCGGATAAGAAACAGGGGATGCAAGATTGGCTGTATTTCCATTGACTGACTGACTGACATGCAAATACCTGAAACACCCTACAGAGGAACCTTGCATTGATCAATAAATATCCTTTAACAATACAATCGCGTCTTCTAAACATCGCTATACTCCCCTGACTACAGAGCTTTTAGTAAAACCACGACAGAGATTTACGTAGCATCAGCAGGTTCATTTTTGCTGCTATGTGTTTTATTTGCTCTTCAATGAGTTGCGCATAAGAGTCACGCGAAACTTCAATATGCAACAGGCCTAGATTGTAGGCTCACAGGGTAGTATCGGTGCGTTGTACATTTCTTACAAGCAACTCCAGTTTTCATGTTTATATTGTTGCATTTCAGAACAATCAGTTAGGATCCCTGTTGCCAGCGTACATCAGGGAAGTACCGTCATGGTCGAGCCTCTTGTGTTATATGGCAGAGTCCCTATGAAGTGATCTTACTGCCTGCAGGTTTTGTAAGCATGTGTGCGGGAGCTACACAATGTGGGCGGCCTATATGGGTGACGGATCGAATGCCCCTGGGTGTTTCAATCTGTGGAAAGCATTGGAAATAACGCTGTTCTTAAACAAACTATCGATGAGACTCCGCCAATACGCACTGAGTAGAATGACAGGGATGACGACTGTGAAGCAAAGGCAATGCCTCTTGACGTGACATTGACGAATACGAGTCAACTAGGTCTTCTTGTAGATAATGTTCTCTCGCGAGGATTATTGATGAAACGGTTCTTTTAAATACATCGCCCGAATCACTAATCAAGCCATCCCTTGGTCATGAAGAGGAAAAAGGAAATCGATCGGACTAAAGTGTAACACATAAGATTCATATTGATTTAATGGCGATCTGGTGTATCAGAATGGTGATCAGGACCATGGGGGGAGTGGGAAGCCGTCAAGAAGTGCTTGACGTGCGAGCCTGCGAAGCTTGTTAATTATGTTGTGGAGCAATGTATAAAGGACCGATCGTGGATGACTGACCGGCTTTGTTTACGAAGCGTGTCAAATTAGGCGCAAACTGCTATTTCGACGCAATGTAGCTCTTGTCAAGTGCCCAGAGGAAATCGTACAGTATATCTTTCAGCTATTGATTCATTAGATATCCCGTCTCTATGCAGCTTCTGCTGCTCATGATGTAATTATACGCCTCATGTCGCAGCACGGCTTGCGGTCCTACCAGCCACAGGCCGCGGATATACGACCGTAATCTTACCCAGTAGCCGCTCATCACGTCCTCCGTAGTGAGACATACAACCAGAAATTGACAACGACAGCTTGGCATGCCCTTTCCTAGTTTCTTGGTTTCATTATATCAGATCAGGATGTCAAGACAACGCTAATAGAATCCGTTCTTCAATGCGGATTTCCCTCTCCTTGGCGCTGTTGAGGAATCATAATGATGTGAGCTTATCCATATGCGCGATATGTCACTGGCGGAGATGTTCAAGCTTTCCAAGACATTTACTGTAAGCCAAGGATGGAGATGCAGCTACTTAAAGACTGCCCTGATTTCATAGGCATCCATTCAGCTTTAGTATAAACAGACTTACGCCACCCATGCTAAAATAACGTAGAAATCAAGAGGCCGACTTCATAATCGAAGTTCCACAAACCAATACAGCATTTCTTAATTGTTAGATCCATGATGGACCAACATTTAGACAAAGCCTTAAACGAGCACCAGAACCGGGTCAGCAATTCAGTTTGGTCTGACAGCCTTTCCAGCCTAGTCCCACTACTATCACATGGAACGCATCGAGTCATTCCCCATCATCATAGTATCAATTCGATTTATTGCTTGGGTATAGCGTTGAGGTTAGATAGCCTTGCACTTTAGACACCTCATGGCTATTGCGGTATTGCGCTTTGGGGTAGTAGTGGATTTGGGTGAGTCTTTCTAGAATAGCCCATTAGGCGTAAAGATGCGATATGAGTAATACTTACTGAAGTAGGAAAATATAAATTGCACTCGATTTTGCTTACCGACGATGTGAGGATCCTACGTGTTCTGTCTTCTGGGTTTGTGCCATTGGCCGAACTACCTTTTTACGCGACTCCAAGAAAATCAGTATTAAATTGGGCTTGGACACTACTCTTAAGGGTAAAAAGCTTCTTAGGGCAGTTTATAAGAGCATTAAATCAAACCTATAATGGCTCCCTGTTATTGATGATGCCGATGACCTCGCTTGCCTTGGTGGCAATTCAGACTCCAACTCTATAAAGAACACGATAAATCTACTTAACTACGTCCCTTCCAGCGGCACAGGAACAAGTCTTTAGACCAGCTGTCCCCAGGACGTATTAAGCATTGTAGGGTCCCCGAAGGGAGCGATCCATATACACCAGATGACATGCGACGAGGCATTAAGGCTTTTCGAGATTGCCAGAAACCTAGAGATTAGTGAAACAGAGAGCACCTACACTGTGGCTTTGGTCAATGTGCTTAGTCGGCACCCCTTGGCAATACTTCAAACAGGTATATGTTTACGGCTGATCGCAACATCAGTTAGTCAATGCCTATTCGAGCTGACTAAGGTAAATGTTGACCGGTAACATTTCCATCGATTCCGATATCCAGCCAGAGTTTGACGTTCCTCAACGCATTATGGAGGCTGTGGATATCTCGATACAATGCATTAAGGAAAGGAGCTAGATCGCCGACAATATTCTACATGTCCTTTCCCATCTGTCGAATAGGAACATATCGTTGAGGATGGTTACAGTAGTTACCTCAGCTTGTCTGATGAGGGGTGGAAGATTCCCAAATACTTTGGGGCAAGAAATGGAAGTGGCTCTCATCCTCCTCCGCAGGTACTGTTTCCTGTCTATGGTAACCGAAGAAAGCGGCGATTTGAATTTTGAAATGCCAAAAATCATACAAGAAGTTGCCCAGGTCACCTCTGCTAGTGGAAACAGAATTATAAAGGCGGGTATCGCGATGAGGTCACAATTGATCTTGCAGACTGCCCAGATTGGCACTGGCAAAAGTGGAGATACGCAAGGTGACATAGCAGGTGCTAGTACGAATGTTTCCTTCTTTCGTATGGCTTTGGAGATCATGGCATGCTGTCTGAACAAAGCTACACGAGAAATGGATACTCAATGCGAAAAATATTTAAATCATACATTCCGACTTTACAAATTGGTCAAGAGTAGGGAGGAAGGAGAAATGGCAGTGGGTCTTCTAAATATCCTCTCCGGACACTTCTCCAGGAATCGATCTTAGGACAATATGGAGGTGGTTAGCGGAAAGGGCCCTTGAACTGAGAATTGACGTTTTGGGGAGGAACATAGTGAGACATGGTGAAGTATGGGAAATCCTGCCTCGTCATTCTATCAACAACCACGTTATGGTGAAGCTGAAGAGGCTTTAGATCATTTGCTCAGGCTACGACGCGACGTTCTCGGATCGGAACACCCTCATACAATGTGGACCATGAGTTCTCTCGGGGTGACATGTGGTATGCGGGACAGATATAGTAAAGCCAAGAAGTTCTTTCCGTCATTAATAAGTTTACAGCGGGGCACTGTTGGCAAAAGACATCCAGACACAATCATTAGCATGTGCATCCTAGCAGCGACATCTCACTGCCAAGGATATTACGATCAGGCTGAAGAATTACTGACGTCAGTCTTAGCGCTCACTACAGCAGAGTCTCAGCACGAGCATCTTGATATTCGCCAAGTCAGGTACAAGATTTCTCTCGTACAACAAGGTCGATTTTTAGCAGCTAAGGCTGAATAAATAGAAGAGGATAAATATCCCCAATTTTGCATGTTTCAAGGCTAGATCTACCATGGTACTTTCAATTTAGTGAATTAGTCTTTTCAACAGTCTCTCTTCTAAAGTATGATTGCGGCTTAAGTTTCGTCTCCTTCAGCCATCTATCAGTACTATATCCCACATCCCGTGAAATGATTTACTTTGCTGTGAAGGTAGGCTATTAAGGATAGTGGAGGATTTAATGTTTTCGTTCCAATCAGATGTAGGAATCTTGAATCGAACAACCATACGCAACTTTAGGGAAGGGTCAATTGTAGAAGTATTTGCATACTTCATAAAGCTTTTGCGCTGTTTTACCACTTTCGACGAAGCATAAGTAAGTAGATATACTATACATCGTTTTCAGTGTAACGGATTGTCCCATGACCATATAACCTTGGTCACCAGTTCGCCTAGTCTCACAGTCCAAAATCAATTGTTGTACAATTGATTTAATTTACCCAGCGTTCATCCCTGCGTGTCTATTGGTATGTGCCCGTAACCCCAGATGGTAGTTTGGGCCAAACTACTAGCAGCCTCCCGATTAGGCCCTGAATGCGGTACTTGCCCTGCTTCAGTTGCATGCGTTTTTCTTCCCGTTGAACAACCTCTAGGTCAGGTGGTAAGTTAGCCTAGACTTTGTCGGTCTCTAAGAGCTGCGCTAGTCCATAGTAGGAAATCGACACGTTGGAGTGGTGACGGCATTGTTTCTTGAGTTTAATAAGCAGGTAGAACAGGAATACAGACCTAATCAATGAAAGAAAATGTCTTTATGGTTTCCAGTGGCTAAGCTTACGGAAAGAGTTATATAGGATAAGACATCTTGGTTGTAGTGTTAAAAACCTAAGTGCTGGTTTTCCTATGGAGGGTTACTGCCATAAACTGAGAAGCGGACTATTATGACTAACAATGCATGACAGATGAGATGGATAGATGGAGGTGGAGTAAGTATTGTATGAAATGATGAATAGGTAAAGTTAGTAAACATTGATAAATGTCGTTATCAGGTCTGAAGTAGTCAAAGTATTAAACACAAACAAGGATCAGATGGTGGAGACGCAACTCGTTTCGCGTTTTAGGTTTTCTGCTTACTTTAGCTCTGTACAAGAAATGCGGTGCGTTTCCGGCGGTAGTTCTTGAGTAGGGAAGGAAATATATTTGTAACTTAAGTTATGATGGTACCCCTAAATTAACTAGCTTTGAGAGCATGACGAGATGCAACCCAACTACCCCCCCAATCCGAATGGATTTGCCTTTAATGTAAGCCACTCCTTGATCTTCTACTGATAGCTAATCTCGAAGTCGCCAGACTTCTCCATTAAAGATCTCGCTCCTCCAACTTCTTAGAGGTAAGCCTGCAGTCGATCCTATTGTGTCGTGTCTGATGTTCATGCAAAACTACCTTCCATGTATTTAATCAGAAACTAGCCTTTTTAAACCTCTCGTGGTCCCTTTGAGATTGCCCTGAAATGGAGGCTCTAAAGCTTGAGGCTGAATGATGCTCGTCGTAAGGCTACTATCCATAGGTGTCAGTAAGAGCTGTAACCCTTGGTTCGTGGGCATACACAAGCCAGCAAGAAGCGGGATTTGACGAAGGGATTGTAGGAATCTTAAATCTGCAAGCCAAATAGTGAAAGAACCCGTTTTGGTACATAATTACGAGCCATTAATATTTGTGAAGGGAAGACAGCAGAGGATTCCGTCATGACATTCTCCAAGCTGGGCCCAGTGTCTCCTCATTCTCTTGAAGCGTTGCTCACTGGCGCCTCGGAAAACAAGCAGGAATTGGCCCCAACGTCAGCGAGGTTGCGGAATTTGAAGATAGAGAAATATAGCAGTACCTGGCCTCGGGCACAGTAGATAGTTCGCATAGCATATCTCCATGTTTTATCTGGCGCAGGACATCGCGCACGCTCGTAGTTTGCCGAAGCAGATCGAGGATAACATCCGCCTCGTGAGGGTCTCTTGAACGTAGCGTATCTATAAGCGACCTATACGCAGTGTTTTCTGCCTCAAGCTGTCTAAACTGTCGTCGTAGCTCAATGCTGTTAGTCGAGGCCGTGTAGGTACACTCTGAACCGGCTCGCGTACAGTTAGTGCAACGCGGTCGACTTCCGCTGCACTGTGTCAAGGGTTAGATGCAATATATATAGCTAGTATCGTCATCGTACTCTAGTTTTCCTTTTTCGACATCGCTCACAAGCAATCGCGGCGCAGTTTCGTGAGGATCGAGGGAGGAAGTTTGGAGGAGTAGAGGTCGGGGTTCGAGGCTGAGCGGCAGGGAGAAGAGGACGGTAGCGGTATTGGCTATAATCAGACATGATCCAAATAAGACTAGTAAGAACAACTTGATTGGAAACAGTCTGGGCTGCACCACCCTAAAAGGTATATTTTACAGACGGATAAGAAAGAACTATAGTAAAGTTGGCTAAAATGTATGACTTGGTGGAATCAAGTTATTTTAGCGCAAGCGGACGTTCTCCGCCTCTTATAGGCCCTTGAGGGCGTATCTTACGCATCATTGGTTACTTTTTCGCTAACATCGACAGGCCAAGTTTGCGTCCGTATTTCACGTGCAGATATTTGCTCAGTAGTGCATTAAAGTTGCATAGCAGTAGGCAACTGCTATAGGGCAGCCACCCGAACTTAGGCATCAGAAGGATCTCCGGAGCTTATGATTAAACATTGATATTACTAACGAGGAGGATCGTCATAATAACCGCATGTGTTATCTCCTAAGCCGTCTTCAGGCTCCATAGCGGGTCCCAAGGCGCCATCGTAGCCAATGAGCATCCTGTGAACTTGGAGTACTTCTCTCGCCACCTAAGTGAATGGCTGGACTCTGGTGGAATGCAAAAATGCTTAGTTTACTACAGAATATAAAGAAAATCAGTATCAATAACTCGTAAGTTGCTTCTAATTCATTTCTCCTTTTTTTCCTTCTTTATTTTCGTGGAGCCGATGAATCTATCCTTACTCACCATGCTCCAAAAGCGCCTATCTTGAGGATTTTGTATCCTACTATTGCCAGCTACAGGTGCAGGAGCCAGGGACATTACAATTATTCGGGCAAGCAACACGGTTATGTGATACTCAAGTGATAAACTAGTCCGTACTAGGTTTATATCAGCAGATATGTAGGGCGTGATGCTAAGCGTTGCGAGGTGGTACGTTTCTTAATAGTAAATAGAGCGGGTTAGGCGTATTCAGTTAAAATGTCTTATTCATAGCTATTGAGCTAAGTTCTTTATAATGATAAATTAATGTATATATATGTGTGAATTGCAGTAGGGGGACTATAAGTTGTTGGAATGAGTCGTTCCTAGAACGCTGCGTTCCTACATTGGTCGTTCCTATCCTGTCAGACTTAGGCTGGGGTAAATGGATGTGATAGGAAGACAGAGTGGGAGCTTATATGGAGTACACCTATTCACTTTGGCGGTTTTGGTGGCTTAGTACATGGAAAACGCAGATCTTGATAACATACAACGCTACAAAGGCATCAACTGTACGAACTAGCAATTGCATTGTTTCCACCTATATACGAAAGGCCTGCCGCTCTTATAAAAGTTGCGTGATTCTAAGAACAAAGCTCGTTAATCCTGGATTGTCGGCTTTAGGTAGTAGATGCTTCTATCCATGAAAGAGGACGATTCTGAGTGTCTTCAAGGCAATTCTAAGAACAAACGAACGAGTTTATATAAGTATCGCGAGCATTAAAATAAGTTAAAGAGTTTTTCTTAGATTTTCAAGGAAATTCCTATATAGCTAGTATATTAAAAGGAAGCTATCTCCAATCAGGATCTGTATGAGCTCGTCCAGGATGCCCACAATGGAGCAATCCTGTTCTCTACGCTGAAGCAAGCAGTGCAACCCCTGATCCGTCAGCTTGAAACAAACTACAGCACTGTTATAAAGAGTTACCGGATGAACAAGCTACCGTGGATCGTTGCCACTGGTGCCATCGCGGCTGTGGCCATCTTTTGCTTTTGGAACCCTGCCGGCTGGGCCGCAGCTGGTGCCTACGGTGCCGGCGGAGTGGTTGGAGGCGCAGCGGGTAGTGTGGGACATTCCAAGTGGGATGCAGAAGGCGGGAAAGCCTTCGTCAAGAAGGATAGAGTTAGAGAGTGTAAGGTCTCTTCTCAATTTATGTGTCCTCCCTCAGCAATTGGGTAATTTCCCATACGCTGAAAACTGCATGTCTGTGTCTACCGATACGACTCCTTATCAATCGTTTTTGAACTAGGAAGCCCAAACTAACAACTCTTCCGTAGTTAACCTCGCCATCAAGGAGGTGGATAAATGCGCCAACCAAGCCCGAGAAGCCATTGCGACGGTGTTCTGTGCCCAGGTTATGCAGAAGAGGCTACACGAAAACTTGCCTGAGCATGACAGGAGAGCTATTCTCGCAACGCTCGGAGTTGACGTAGATGCCGTGCCTGATTCTGTTTACAGCCAAGAGCTCATCCGCGACCGGGTAAGAAGGTTTCGTGAGAAGAACAGGAACTTGGGCAACGTGATGGAAAGGGTACGGGAAGATGCCAATGTCGAACTGGAAACGACAGAGCAAGCTGTGTAGCGCCATCTCAATTGCTTCCTTAAGCGACGAGAAACTTTTAATCTACGAATGACTAGAGGATAGAGACGACATGTTTCCAAAGGGAAACTTCGAGGAGCATTACTCCAAGTGGATATACATCGTGACTCTTCTCAAATCTTGCTGCTGGGTAGTAGCCCCAGGACTTGGGATATCGATTTCATTGGTTACGCGTCCTAGATCTTGTACGATATAAAAGTTTTGACAACTTGCTGTAGTCTGAGTTAGATCTAATACATTTCAAGATTGACCCTAGTTCAAAATGCCGAATCCATAGCTAATGGCGACGGGAATAACCACAACGATATCTCCAAATAGAATGGTGTCCCAAATGCCACAATTTGTTAATAGATAATAATTTGAGTGCTAGCACGAGGACCTGTGCTATAAGTCTATCTAATCAAAAGGGAACTGCTTGTATGCCTTTTATTCCAAGTTAATGTTTTACAGATTATCTCTAAAATGTCAATTTTCTATTTACCAACCTCACTATTGATGCTAAATGAGGCCGGTGTTTAGTTAAAGCTTTGACGCGTGGGTATTCGTCACTATTTGCCTTGTAAAGTGGTGACAAAGAGTTTACTATGCTTCGCTGCTCTGCTCAGCTTCATGCTAATGTACTCCCAGACAAATAAGCGAATTAGCCCTGTAAGTGTTCATTCATCAGCAAATCCCACATGCTTTCGTCCACCCGGTCCACGATGAGGGAACGACGACTTTGTGTTAACACACAGGTTTTTGAACGGCCCCTCAATCTGTGCAACCAGGGGGTCTGGCTCTCCTCTCTCTGGTCCATCTAGCTCTGGCTCTTGTCCCTTTAGTTCTTTCTTTATAGCTTCCATTAACTCTTTAAATTGCTTAAGCTCCGGCAATCGTTCAGACTCAAGATCATATTTAAGGTCAACAACGTTAAGTTCTTGATCTACAGGAGAATTTTAGCGAAGGGTGACACAAAAGTCGGTGGTTAGCTTACTAGTAAACATGGAATGAAATGCATTCAGAATGGTTGGGTCATTTGCTTGTCGACGCTGCAATGCGAGTAACATGACAGCAAAGGGGAAGGCAAATCGGTCCCCTATACCCACTTGAGCCATCGCGATGGCAGTTCGAACTTTCTTTAGGTCTGTAGTTTGAGTCGGTATGAAAGTGTTCCGGATATTGCAGACAGGAATCGCCCATCGCGTCCAGTCTTTAAGTAAAGGAGGACACAGCGTGAAAAGTCCAGTATCGATGAGTCGCTGCATCGACACTTGGCTGCACCGGCCTTGAATGTCGAGACGACCTTGCGAGAGGTACTCTCCAAAGTACATGGAGCCCTCTCGCTTGCTCTTGAGTTCCACCACATGAGAACGTGTTGGGGGAGACGTTTTGTTTTCTGGTATCTTGCCTGCAAAGCCAAAGCTTGTTAAAAGAGATGGGGGGAAAAGAAAAGGAAAAGAAAGGCTTCAGGCAACGCGTACTTACTGGCCAGATCAGAGACGTATGGGTGGAAGTGTTCTATCGCATCAAGGTCCCTAAGAAATGTTTGTTTTGGAAACTCTCGAGTATCAATCATGATCAGTTGTATTTTCGACAAGGGCGTCTTGTTGACTTTGGTATTTCTGAACAAGCCGTATTGGAGGACGAATAAGAGAGAGCTGGACCAGGACATGAGATTGCATCGGTCCTCATGTTCATATACCCACAAGAGATGATGATATAGTTTCTTGGTAGCCTCTTCTGGCGGAAGCTCTAGTAGATTCATTCTGTCGGAATAACTTTCGTTAGAGGACATGGTCCAGGCTGGTGTCGTGATTTCTTGTATGCTAGATGACCCGGGTGACCCAGGTTCATAGAGTCGAAAGAGATACGTTGGTGTGTGGTCATATGGGAACTCAGTTTCTTGCCCACTTTTTGGTACAAAAGGCTGAGATTCCATTCTATCAGGGTTCATCGCGACTGGTCTGAAGGCCAATGAACAGATATAACCCTACTGAGAACGTATCAGAGTTTATGAGGTGGACTGAATAATTACAAGAGACAGCAATCATTGAAGGATAGAGTCTGATTACGACCAAGATTGAAAGTTATACTGGGTGATATGAACCCCGCTTGTTGAGAATCAGGCTCCGGGGGTCCCTTGGCACCACCACCAATCTTGGGCTCTCCATTGGTCGACCAACCGCTTATGAGGTCAGATCATCTTGGGAGCATCGTATCACATTCCTTCTTTCAACCCATTAACAATTTACATGCTTAGTCCACGTCACCACCTCACCTAATGCGTCAGGTCGCAGTTGAGGCCTTGATCAATTTCTAGCGCAATGCAGTCTCCTGTTTTCACGACCGTACACTCCTATGAGCTGTCAGGTATCTTAGACCTCTCCAACAGTAGTTATTGTAAGGCGCCTGGTACGGTGGAAGCATTTGAGCTGGTGGGAGTCTGGGACTTTGACTCAATTAACTGGAGCCCTTCTTCGGAGTATGGACCTCGAATTTTCTATTAGCTAGTTCAGTTCAACGCTTGAAGTAGTTATTATAAATATATAGATAATCAGTATATACTGTAACATGACAATACAGACTCTTTATCTAAGCTCCTGATTGGATACTTTAGACAGGCCACCCTTGTCGGCTGAAGAATACTAATTCTAGAGCCTACAGTTAGGTTTAATAATGAATTATACCTATAACATTTAACTACAAGGAAAGGCATTCTATTAGATTCTTATGTTTACATTTTACCAACTTACAAGTTTTTATAGAGATCGAATTGCTCATTGTAGTCAAACTAGAGTTCGTCGGTTACCCCAGATTTAGATCGTCGGTTGCCCCATGTCATGCTGGCGCCGTTTCATTTCTCACCAAAAATAATTCGTCGGTTGCCAAACGACGCGGGGCATAATAGTTCGGGTTGCAAAAGAATGATGGTAAAAGATGAGAAAGATAATTTTAACTGACCTTTGAAGGAATGACGCGGGGTAAAATGGCATCGATAAGCAGGGCTACTGTTAAAAAGCCAATAGAATGCCGAAGGACGCTGAGGTCTCGGTTGATGAGCTACCCTACAATTATCTACAATGTCAATCAGGCTGGGCCTTTTCGCGCTCGCCCAACTCGTCACTATACATCAATCTCTGCCTTGGAAGGATAAGCCCGCTGTATCAGTGTCCACCGGTGCTTAGTATCCAACTCTATCTCTGTTTTGAATGTCACCTCTGCCTTATCCAGAGCATCTCGAATTTCTGACCCAGCCACGTCCTGGCTTTCTTTCATGCTGTTCTCGTTTTCAACCAGGATCGCCCTCTTCCTATCACGCAGTTTGGCTTCTTCAGCTGCAAAATACGCCAGCTTTTTCTCTAGGCGGACCTGCAACTGTGACTTTTCTTGATTCAGTTCGTCGCATGCCTTTTTCACTTTCAGCCTTAGGCTTCTGACGAGGTCCCGGTATTGGTCGACCTGTAAGACACTCAGAAGCCTCTCTGCGTCAACAAGCAGCTCCATTATTTCACTTGACTCCATATTACAACGGCGGACAGCAGCGTTGCGAATCTCGATCCCTGACTCAAACAATTTCTTGAGTTCTTCATCAGTGGCTTCTGTAATGAAAGCAATCCGTCGATTGAGGAATTGCTCCATCCAGTCACTCAGCTGTGCGGCCTCAGCGCAGTCCCAGCATTGCTCCTCTAGAACATCTTGCATGTGTTTGCGCGCATAGGTATAACAAGCTCGTTCAAGGTACTTCTGCAGATCAACCATAAGCTCGTGCTGGCTTCCGAGTGACAGACGGGCTTTAGTTCGATCGTCTGGGGCTTGTCGCTCTAGCCTTGGTTGTCTATCGCTCTCCGGACCTATATGATGTCAGTTGGTATTCTCTAATGTTATCCAGCCTCGTCCTATAAGGGTTGGAACTACATACGATTTACTGCATTGTTTGGGACTCCTTCTATCAAAACAGCTTCTCCTGTCGGTGCCTCTGTGTCTCTAGAAGGCTCGAGGATCAATTCATCTGGATTAACTGCTCCAGGAATCTTGTCTTCCTCTATCGACTTACCTACGGCCTCAGCTGCAGGTACATCGACGCTAAGGTCAGGAAACATTTGCTGTGCGATAGAAGGGTCTACAAACACCCCCTGGGTTGCCAGCTGTTTGACCCTAACCTTTAAATCTTCCAGGCCATACTTTGCGATAAGCTGTCGGATATCCTCTCTAGTCTGTCGGTTCCTAATGACGCTATCACTCTTTTTCTGCCCAGAGTTGATACTCTTCCTTAGTATAGGGACGTCCTTGAGTGCTGCGTAAATGTCTTGATTCTCGGGCACATCTTCCGGTGTAGCTACAGCGACTTCGTTGATATTCCCCGCCTGTCTATCGACGGACGGCTCATCTGCACAACAACGAGTGCATATTGCCTCCCCAGACTGGGCATCTCGAGAGACTGTGATTCTGCCACAGCTGCCGCACTCATAACAACGCTTTAATTCAGTTGACGAATTGGCCATAATGTTCCGGTGATGATCTCGGGGTAGGGCGTTATAATAGTTTAGGAAGATAGATGTTGCTATAACTTGATGATTCAGAAGCGGGGTTTAAGAGACATCAGTCTGTACGTACCCTGCAGCACGAGATCTCAGCCGTGAGATATGCTGCATCGATGCCTGGGCGCCTAACTTCTGAATCAGGCTCTGCAGGCCAACACAGTTTGCGCCTCTGTCCAATCAACTTCATATCTTTAGCATCAAACAAACGGCGCACCTACCGATCATTGACTCGTCCGTCAAGTCAGCTCATGCTGATATACCGACCCGCGGAGTATTGTGCAACGCAACTGCCGTAGCCCCGTTTACCATATGCAGTACTCCAGGGCTAAGTGTATAATCATCTACTCCTCGTTACGGCACATCTTTAGCAAACCAGAGAACGCTGCCCTCCGCAGGACCAAAGCGATCAAAGCAGTCGTTCAACGTCATCGCTTGGCTGTTTCCTTTTACTCTGAGAAGGACCTCATTCAGATCCTGCAACACCTACTTAAACAAGGCATATTCGAATCGAAAGACACGGCCGGTCAAGATTGTAGACAAGCATGTGTGAGGTCAGACACAGGGGGTTGACGGTGAGCAATTGAACACGTAGCTGATGGATATGCCCGCCAGGTGTACGGTAACAATTTAGTCAAGCCCAATAATTGCAGCGGACCGATTCCGACAGGATACTTGTAAGATAGAGAATTCTTATCCGTATATCTTTACTGTTTCAAGATTGCCACGCAGGTTTTGTACACCAGAGATGTCATCACCAACTTGTCATTGGATAGGCTGGCTCTCTTTGTCCTTGGCACAGATACCTATAGCAAGCAAAGGGCATAATGACATTGCAGCCTCACCAAGGAGGGGACACTCTCGGTCTATTGGTACTTAACCCTGCTACTTCCCGCCGTATAACCCACCCTCAATCAATTAAGAGCAGTTTTCAACCAGGCATTCGTCGCGATAGAGGCTGGCAAGCCAGAATCAGAACTCGACGCGCTGCAGTTAACGTGTTGGCTTGCGTGAATGTGTAGCCAAGCACTAATAAGAAATCCAAGGCAACCACATATCAAAGTTAAGTCTACCCGAAGGCTAGTCCATTTTTCAAAATTCAATTCAACCCCGGTCAAAGAATCAACTCTATCCCCTGTAAAATGGGGTAAATTAAATCAATTGTACAAGAATTGATTTGGACTGTAAGACTAGGGGAAAAAGGAAGCCTACCCTCTCAGATAGGAGGGGGGCAGTGGGAGGCCGACCATCTCACTGTAGCAGTCATTAATAAGCATCCATGACGATATCCTTACCCCGCCTTTGACCCGTGTCCATTTATTCAACCCTTCTGACTGAACAATACAGAATCTCTATTTTGATTGGGATATAAAGTAATCCCTACAACTGATAAACTTTAAAAACATCGGTTTGGTAAACTGCAAAGAGAATACAGGAATAGGAGTTCGAATCGACAGCGGACTGGTACCACATTGCTCGTGGGCGCCTGTAGTCCAGCCACTCTCCGTGCTTGAGCAAGCTCCGTGAGAACCCCACTAGCCACTACTGCACTGCAATGGCGCCTTTCCACAAGCGGGAATGCTAGCAGTGACATTCGCCTCCAATACATGCCATACTAACCAGAGGTATTAGACATCTCCGACATGTGAAATCCCTGCTCGATCTCCCGGCGCTGCCGAAACGAACCCTACTTTTTCCATACCCGTACCCAGCGCCCAGAGCCGAACCTTGCATCGACTTAGACATTATGAAGATAGACTTCTTCGCCTTTCCGGTCGAGATTAGGCTTAAGATTTATTCACAGCTCCTCGTTCACCCTACACCTATCAGCTTTAAGAAGCGGGAATACCCCTCGCCGGCACAGCTGTGGTTGGAAGAAAGTATTGACCTGTGTCCTGCCCTTCTTCGCATCAGCAAGCAAGCTTACGACGAAGCTGTCCCTCTTCTTTACTCCGACAATTGTTTCCAGTTTCCGGAGGAGGAGAAAGTGATGATAGGATACGATACAGGAACTACTCTCGCCTTATTCCTTGGGAAGATCGGGCTCCTAGCAAAATTTATTCACCACGTCTGTATTACACTTCCTAACCGATCTACCTTGTTGGATGCTCAGCTCGATGAGGACTATCTTAAGGACCTGGACCTAATACGAGATGCTTGTGTCAGCATAACCACGCTAGAGTTCTCTCTCCCATTCACCAGTGGTTTGCCCGTTTCAACAACTTCATTGGATTTAATTGACATGCGGCTTAAAGCTCTTCCGCTGCTGCAAGACGTCATAGTCAACGTGAGATGGTACGGCGGGGAATCAGTGGAGGGGAGCGATGACGAATCGGAGGGCCTTGGCAGTGTCGACGACTGGAGCCATCCAGATGGACGTCTAACGGCGAAGCTGCGCGAGCATGGATGGGCGGTCCAAATCACCAAGGTCCCGCCGGTGAAGGAAGTCTGGACCGATCCTGATGGCATGATCGAGTTCGACAATGAAGACGACTACCATGATTATATGAGTAACGTATGGAGCCGGCACGAACGGGAACGAGAGCAGGAGGAGGAAACTGAATATTACTATCGGAAGCAATTGGCAGGATATGATATGGGTTATGCAGACGACGGGGGCCCTCCGTGGTATGTAATAAGTCCACTACTCCCAATACAAGAGACTAACAATATACAGACGAGCGTTAGGCGTCGAAGGAGATAGAAGGGAGGCTATGGAAACTTTCGAGAGTCATGTATGGTCTGGCCTCGTGAGACCATTTGACGCACCTGGTGGTCCAATGCTTGCCCAGTGGTTTGTTATTGCCTTGCTGTTGAAGGATGGCCTCGACACAGGCGCGGACCTGGCCGTGCGAGAGAGCATAGCCCAGGGACTCTTGTTGCAGCACCCAGCGAATAAGCATCTCCTGACCCTTTGGAATATGCTGGTGGGCCTTAATAGGTCCATTCCTGCTTGCTTGACCGGAAAGTCGTCTCGAAATGGTCCACTGACGTACTCCACGTTTCTGGGCCGCCTCATTCAGTGAGAGGCCTCTATCAGTGGTGTCGAATATGGCTTCAGCTACGTGATCTTCGGTATAATTCCGGCGAACCATTACGGAAGGAGTTGTGGTGAGTAAATTAGGTGAAAGTTCGGCTTGGGTGGATGGAGATGCCTGGGCACATGAGGTGAAATGCGACAAAGTTCAAAGGGCTAGAGAGCCAGGCTACGGGGCGGAACGGGAGAAATTCAAGCTGATGTGAAGATTCGATGAAAAAACCAATATAATGCAGGTCTTCGTTCGCGAGTATCTTCATGCCTGGCCGAATACAATGCAATTGAAAATTTGGATTTTGTATGAGAGGAGCGAAATTTTGGTTATGCATTAGGTGGAGTTATGCACTGGATGGTCCTGGATGGTAATGTCTTGACTTATTATTCCGGACGCACTAACTCTTTATTTACTTCTCGTAAACCCCTAGTCTATTACTAGAGGCCGTACATTGGGTATCTTCTTCCTTATGACGCTATAATAGTTTTTACTCGACACAGCGGTCTTCACTCAACATAGCCCCTTTCCATGTTGCAAGAATAAAGGCTGTGATAGGAGTAACAACACGACAACTCTCTTTCTTTTTCTATGATTACTCGAATGCCCATCAAACTAAGGTTCTTTCCTATCTGTTGTTCCCTAAACGCTTAAAGGTGACAACAAGCTCGGCCCTGCTTTATAACATCATCCTGGTATTGACAAGATCACCTTTACTAGTCCGACTGCTAACCGAGTCTTGATAACAACTATTATGCCTTTAAGCGGCAATTTGGTGACTTGGTGCGATATCGCATTTCAGTGAACCTTTTTTTATAGACTTTTAAAGCAATATTATCTAAATCAAAAACTAACAAGCACAAGCAGACATCTAGCACTAATAAGCTATTCAATATATGCAAGAGAATGGCAGAAAGAGGCTGAGACTTGAGCTTTGGGAGTTATCACGAATATGAAGGCCGATTTTTCCGCTCAATGATCCTAACCTAAGCTTTACTTTCCCTGTCATTATCCCCAACTGTTACACCGTTCCTGCTCGAATTGCCACAGCTGATTCTCTGCCGTATGTACGCGTCCGTCGTCTTCCACATCACCAGCAAAAGGGGACGACACGATTTTACAATCACCTCGAAAGTCTCTTGCTTCCTGATGTCCGCATACTCTTCGTTGTTCAACCTCCGTTCGAGACACCACTTGGCCTGTACTGTCCTTCGTAATGTGCTGCACTTTGACCTCAACCTCGCCGTCTTTGCTCTCTACGGATGGGTGGCTATGCGTAAGACACCAATCAAAACAAGATCGAGCAAAGCAAGGCTTGCTGCAGATTTTCTTGTCGCAGTGCTCATTAGGGCTGCGATAAAAACTTATGAGCGACCATAAAGAGACATGGTTTTTTCTCCTCTCACGTACCATTTGTAACGCTCGCCATAGGCTTCGATGTCGTCCAGAGCTGCTTCCAAGTCCTCTCGCTCTTCTTCCATTCTCTCAATAATTAGGTCTTTGTTGAATAGCCTCATCTTGAATAGTCCGTACTGGGTTTATGTTGTCAGATATGTAGGGCGTTATGCTGAAGGTTGCGACGTATCACGTCTCTTAGTACTTGATGCTATTGACTACCAAGAATTAATTACGAGGCCCTCACGTTTTGGAAGATGCCAGGATTCATCTTACGGACAAAGCTGTTGTAACGCGTCATATCTTGCCATCGCTTGCTAGGTTCGACTGTATAATACAAGTCCATAGTGTTGTGGGTCTCGAAAATGCCTGTGGGAGAGAAGGGGGAGATTTGAATCTTAACTCGTTTATTGTCGTCTTGACTGCCGCGCTTCCGCTTCTTGCTCTTATGACATTTTTAATATGTGCGCGACGGGCCAGATACGTGAGGAATTTTAAAAGGACACTCCGCGCGATTCTCCCCGACGGGGCGTGATCGCTTTCGATGGCTCATTGTGGCGTCTTGAAGCGGAAGAGCATACCCGCGTCGGGAGTGAAGAGTAGATTTATTATGTTACGGTATGAGCTAGCTGAGCCTTGTGATGCCGTGTGCGTACTTATCCTTATGTCATCAAACAGAAGACTACAATTGGTCAACACGATCCTGGAGTGGGTTTTTCTCATGTTAAATTAGCAGGGTATGAAAAGTGATGACCAATGAGGATTAGTATGCTTACCTAACTACATTCCCTCGCCAACCATACACCGATTACCTGCGCAAAATAATAGCAAGGTTTCATCCTATCATTTGTTTTTACCTTTTCATCCACATTACATCTTTGTCAATCCATTAATCTATCCACTTATCTTTCATTTACCGACGTCTTCATCTATCCTCGTCAATCCGCGGAGCGATTATCCAAACTACCAGCTTTGTATTCAGCGACACTGATGGGCTTCAACTCAATTGATGACTGGCTTGATCATCTTATTCGGTCTTGTTCTAACCAGTCCTTGCAACAAGACAGCTCATTAGGCGACCGAACACTGAAATGCCGACCATCTTTCCAACCTAGGAATCCCCGAAAACGTCGTTATCCCCTATCGCCGCCAAGGTCCACATCATCAGAGATGCTACCATCAACGCCGGCCAAGAAACGAGCTCACGGCGATGACAATGAAGAGACACCACGGGCTGAGACCAGAAGCACATCGAGGCATCCATTGGACAATCCTCCAGAGTTGAGAAGCAGTGCCTCGAGTGTTGTCTCGCAAAGTGATACCTCGAGTGTCGTCTCACGAAGTGATGCCTCCATGGCATCACGCGACAGCAAACGTTCAAAACGGTCACAATCACCAACCAAACTATTCCCTTTATACGGAGAAGACGGCCAGAGATTAATCAAAAACACAATCAGCACAAAAGCACCACCACAATCTTTACCTTTATCCCTTTCTGTATTAATCCGAGACATCAATAACATATCCAGATGCTGTTACGTTATCCCGCAAAGTATCAAGGCCGATCTAACTCAGCATCTCACAAATACTGCGCCACTTGATGAGCTGCATGACTTTATGTTCTTTGACGATGCCAGTACTATCAAGGATACTAGCGGGTCGCTCGATTGGGCGTCACCTAGGGAGGTCCTTCGTAGTGCTTTGCACATCGTTGACTGGTCTAACAAATGCACCAACCTTCTCAGCGATGAGTCGGCGTGGAACAATACGGTACACACTCCTCTGCTGCAGCTATTTACTCACGATATGTACAGCTGCGAAAACCAGGAACTTGTTGAATTCATCTCTTGGTATGCTTGAACTTTACGCACAGCTCGTCTACCACTGACCTCGACCTCTAGCACGACGACCAACGTCGACTCAACATATCATAAATTCCCCGAAACCGCAAGCCGGGTCGATTACGTTCTACACTTCGTACCGGAAAGTAATCCTGCGCTCAATGAAGCAACCGACGTCACAGCGCCCTGCTTCAACTGGACGACCGACAAATTGCTTCAACAGTACCCATTTGCTGTTGCCATTGAAACTAAGCGTTACGCTGGAAATACGGCAAAAGGACATCAGCAGATGGGGGTTTGGTACGCCGCGATGTGGGAGTTCTTACTGGCCAGGGCTGGCTCGGCGGCTACAAGCAAGCTAGAGTTCATACCGGGCGTTGTGGTACAGGGTCATCTGTGGTCACTTGTTATCACGACGAGGTCCCAAGGTGTAACGGTATGTTGTGACAGTTACTTTAACAGGATGATGCTAACTTGAGTTAGACTGTCCTTTGTAGTGTGGAGTTTGGGAATACTAGCTCTGTTATTGGCGTCCTTCAGGTCTTGGCTGGTCTGCGACGCTTGCGAAAATGGTCACTTGACGTCCTATGGCCGTGGTATAGAGAGAACCTGCCCGGACTTTGTTAGCTCTAATAAACAGCTCAAGAGGCTAATCTAAACAATGAACTCACGGACTGAATTTGTATTTTACGCTTGTAGAGGTCAATTCTCACAACAATCTGACAGTGAAGGACAATTAACAGGTCTCCCCCTATTCGGCTTAACTTTTTAGAATGGTGCGCTAGGCCCTATATGAGTTAGCAATGATACTCTTCTGAAAATGGATGGGTCTTGACCACGAAATTCATGATTGGCTGAGTGATGGCCCCACATATCCAAAAACGGCCACATCTTGGCCACGAAATTCTGATTGGCTGCAAAGGTTGGGGTCGACGACGAGGTCAGCAACTTCCAAGATGGGTATACCAGCAACAACCTAGAAAGTCTCATAAAAATGTAAATAAGTGGAGTCTAAAGGCTATAATGTATGTATCTATATAATGGTGATAAGTTTTATATATATTTAATGTCCAGTCTGAGTGGGTAAGAAATTGATGTCCGCACACGGTCTCTGACTGCCCAAACGGATGTGTCTTGAAGGATGGAAAGTTCTTCGAAAAGTCGAAGGTAGAACCAGAATGGGTCGCTCAGGGTATCGTTGTGAGAGTCGGTCAGTAGAGGATAAGGGAACTTTTCTCTCAGTCTTAGTTGCTTGGGATTGGAGAGGGGTAATTGTCCTGCGGAAAATGCTGTCACAATGTGCTGTCTTGGCTAAACGTGTAGCCAAGCACCAATCGGAAATCCAAGTCAACTCCCTGTCAAGATTGAGCTTACCCCAACGCTACTCCATTTTTCGAAATTCAAGTTCGACTGGTAGAGTGTCTTGATCGTAAAATTCGCAAATCTACCACAAATCGCTTGAATCAGAATCCGTCTGTTTCACGTAGTCTTTTAGAGCCTCGATGCGATGCTGGCCAGCCTTGAGCTCGGGCCTCTCGCCGTTGAAATCGGCCCAGTTCTTGAACGATAGCACATACTGAGGTCGGTCTTGGGCGGTGCTCTGATCATCGTCTGGGATGGCGCCGATCATTTTTTGAACAGCGGCAGCACTGCAAGAGACCTGGATATAGTGCTGCTCGGCTCGACGTGCGAGGCCGCCATTCTGGAAAGAGCGACACAGATGGGCGACATGATGGCGGTCGAGGGGTCTGTTATTGCCACGAGACCAAGAGGGATCGAGGAGATGGGTGGTGATGGTGGTGGTGATGATGGGGTATCGTCGGCGGTTAAGAGGTGGGTGGACGGGATTCATGGGAAAGGTGGGTAGGGGTAGTTTTCAGCCTTTTGGAGGGCCGGGAATTGGCGTTAGACTTGGGAGGCTGACGGCGACCAACTTTGATCATTGTTCGTGATGGATGTTAATTGATATGATGTTGATTGATGTGGGATGTAAGGTTATAAAAGAGTAAGAAATAACAGGTGGGAAGAGATAAGGGTTTAGGTTGTTATGTTAAATGGGAAGGGGTACCGGGGTCAGAAAGGTGACCAATTAAAACCGGGGAAGATATAGATAGGACATGTCTCGGCTGGTGGTTAACTATGAGATGAGATTAAGAAATACTGTAGCTAAGCAAGTATGAATGAGAGAGGTGGAAGAGAGATGGAGGGTTAAAGCTTTGGCTAGAATAAGGGTGCGCACGGACACCTGAACCTAGGTTTAGGTGGGACCGCTGTACTGAAATGGCAAGTTTACCAGCTGGTTTACCAAAATTTAGAGGCTTACAGTATGGGGTCTCCAAACAGGTATAATTTCTAGGCCTAACTCTACCTGTCACGGCCAATTTTTGGTCTCCAATTGATCTAATTGTCGATTGAGCTAATTGTCGATCTGAAAGATGCGGAATTAGGTATAGCGGTGAGCGTAGGTACTGAGGTAGAGCTCGGTCTATGACGAATACTTACGTCACTATTCACTTGCAACCGTATGTCTTGGGGCCTTTCCTTCGGAATGATGTTTTTAGGACGTCTGACACGAAATGAAGCACAAATCCCTGAACTGGACTTCTAGATCACCAAGAACAACCAGCTTCATATTCACTGAATAAGGTCGACAAAAGCGACTCCGAGCTCTGAGCATCGATAAAGAGCACATCTTCAAAAGCCTGAGGAACATATCTCACCGTCTGATGTCTATCTAGTTTATCGCGAAACAGTTAGATCTCTTAATATGGCTAAAAAGCGCTCCTCAAAAGCAAAGAAAATAACTGGTACCGACCTCACAGAGACATTACCCGGTATCAAGGAGAACAAATCAATATCAAGAGGTACCAGTTGCAACATCGACCAACCTTCCGAGACCATTAGAAATCTCATCCGTTACTGGCTAACTGAAGAAGAAGCCAGTGATGTACTTCTACAATTTCGCAAGGCATGCATTCCAAACCATCAACTCCTATGGAGCGGTATGCTACGCGCAACGGCTCAGCAATGGGCTGATACCCATGGTTTCCAGACACTGACAACCTCACTGGGGCCGCTCTTGCGATCTGATGATCCAGACTGCTGTTATTGTAGGAAGACCAAGAAGAGTCGAAGCAATTATATCCACGGTGCCTCTATTGTTTTTGCTTGGTTTATTTCACAGGGTGATTTAGTGACTGTACTTTCGCAACCTCCGCCGCAGCGTTTTCATCCAACAGGCCAGTCATTTTATCAATTGTACGAGGAGCCTATTATCAAGGGAATGTTGGGAAATCGGCCTGTGACAAAGATTGTGGTGGCCCATCCAACTATCCAGTCAGCCCTTGACTTTACCTATGAGATGTGGCCTCATGATGAGCTTTCTCTATGGACAAATAGTTTTGGGATGCAGGATATCGTGATTTATTGGCGCAAAGTCAAAACGACAAAAAAGGCTTCACAGGTAAACATGCACTCTTTGCGACGATGAGCCACTTGGGCACAACTATCGCCTACTAATTTGCAAATAGCTGCCAGCTACAGCCCGTATATCTGTACCGTCGGCATCAACAATTAAGAGCGATACTGTGAGGAGTTGTGGTAGTTTGGCAGCAAGTGATTCAAATGACTTGAAGAGCTCTGAAAGTTTGGTAATAAGCGAAACAGACAATATGAAGAGCTTCGGAGGTTCGCCAAGTACCAAAGGGAAAGCAACAAAGAAGACTGAAAAAGATGAGACGTCAAGCGAACTGAAACAGGCTATCAGGGGATTGACCAAAAAAACATGTCCAGGCTTGCAATTATTTGTTGCCTCTGGATTGGATAGGATTGAAGTCGGGGCGAGAAGGAAGCGAAAAATTATTAAGAAGGACAAGAAATCAAAGGGCAAGAGCTTATCGACGAGTGAAACTACGAATGACTTGCAAGAGGTAACTATCGAGAAGTTGGTGAGGGATGAAACATCTGAGAGTTTGCAATTATTGATTGATGCTGCATATGGAATAATTCAAGTTGAAGTTGGGGAGAGTATGGAAGAGAAGAAGAAAAGAAAGAAGAGGGAGAGGGAGGACAGGAAGATGGTTTTGGAGATGAAACATAGGATTGGAAAGAAACAAAAAGAGGAAATGAGCGAGAGGATTGATGGAACAAAAGGGGCGACGACAAACGTATCAGAGGAGGTCGGTTCAGCACAGAATACCCAATCCTAGGTCAGAGCAAAAAAAGAGCTGAAGACTCTAGAAAACGAAAAGGATGAGGCGGCGGGATCAGAGACAGAAACAACGAAAGAGGAAGAAGGATTTCTGTGAAAGAAGCTATGATGATAATGTCATTCACACGAGTACTTTTCTAAGGTGATCGTCACTGATTCCAATGAGGTTTCAGGTAAAGTATGTATGTATGACTGGAGGAATAGCAGGTAATACAGATATTCATCTTGTTTAAACCTACTGTCAATTGTGAGTGACCGAGGTGATGAGAGCGGGGACCTCTTGCCTTTGCGGTGGCACGATTTGCCTGCAGTACTAATGTAAAGAAAAGGCCGAATCCGACAGTTGCGACGCTGGTGTTGTGCAGATAGGCTTCCTCGGGTGGTAAAGGCCGGCGAAATTAGATGACCAATAGGGTTTTAGTCAAAGGCATCAACAAATAGTTTAATGAAGACTATATCGATCTCGTTGTAGTATTAGACCAGATGCTACAGTAACCTCCTAGAATGGCTGGTCTTATTCTTCAGATAAGCCAGTCTGGCATAGTGATACATTGGAATAGCTTACAATGATTGGTAATATCTTATTAATGGTAACTGCCAACAATTAAAAACAATCTGCATATCTATAAACCCAGGCATATAAGACGGCGGTATATAGAGAGAAGAACGTGGGGATAAATTGCACTGCATGGTTCAGGTTGCAGGTTTAAAGCTGTCATATTGGTCGTCATGGTGGCTTAATGGCTGCTACTAAGATCTGAACAATGACGGTACTTTCATCAATAATGAAACCATTTAGAGTATGCTGTACTTCCATAGCCCTTTACGCGACATGACGTGTCGCGCTCTGGCTGAACTCCTGTTCCGATCAGCACTAATGTCAAATCAACTCTGCACCCCGGCAATAATCAACCCTGCTGGGTTTAAAGTGGGTCAATAAAATCAACTCTGCCAGAATTGTTTTGGGACTGTGGTACTAGTCCCTTGGGGTGGGGTCGGGTGGATACGGAAATTACAGAAGCCAAAAAAGGCGGCAGTTCCCGGTTCATGTGAGGAGACAAATATCATTAATAATGAGCAGTGATTGGCCGGTGCACAGCCTCAAAGGCGGGGATTGTCATCGTATTTATCTAGGTAGGTCACCATTTCGTTGGATGGTAAAAACTTAAGGCTCTTTTCAATCCTCTTTCAACCAGCTTTTGTGTGTTCGATCGGGCCAGTAATAACCTTCGAGGCTGCTTCGTCACAACCCCGAGCCCAAAACATCATGGACCTGGGTGACCTATCGGCTGCATTGCCAACGCTATATCAGATTAATGGTCTTGATGACATAGCCGTGATAGTTATGGAGAAGCTGCCGTCAGGCGAGATCAAGTTCGTCGACATCCTCGATATATTTTATCACCCAGAGATACTCATTGAACGTCTTCAGCCGAATGTGAGGGATGGGATGATCGAAGACGCTCGCAATTTTGGTACTTGCATTATGTCGCAGTACGGTCACTCTGGCCAAAAAAAACGGACCCTATATTTCGTGTCAGCGAGAAAACTTAGGGAGTCCCAGCCACCGCAACCCAAAGTACGTATAGGCCTTGATACAGAGCGGATCGACGCGACTGCTCACATAGCCGATAGGAAAAGAAAAATAGGCGGAAGAAACGAAAAGCACCAGGGAAACTTCTTGGGCGTCGACGGGCCACTCGCACCTGCTATTCTTAGGCTGACTGCCTGCTTACATGTGAAAGGCTGGAGATACGACACCGATGCAATCGAGCTCTAACGATGAGAGATGTGCTAAGATAAAGAGGCCTTGGGGGCACAGTTAGTGAAAGCTTTCCCCTCGACAATTGATGAGACTTGAAAACATGAATTGGGTGGCAGTATATTGTCTTCTCGCCCCTGAGATCGTCGAGCGTTACCGTTATTGATGCTAATTTGTACTTTGAATAAACTTTATTTCTACCCTATGCTTCTCATATATCTGGAGTTTCTCTCAGACTGGAGTTGATTTTCCCTTGAGAAGCCAAGTCGTCAAACCCAGTCGAGGTCAAGTGATAGAAACTCAACGTATTTGACGTTTCTTTTTTAGGATTTCATTTTTGCTTTATAATAAACGCAGTGAGGTAAATATTCGACGGTGATGGGTCAAAAGAAGGGGCGAAAAGGAAAAAATACTGCTTGCGTGCATGGCTACAAGACCAACCAGCCTTTTCCATTAGCCCACCATAGAATAATCATCTCCTTTGTGTAGATGACGGTATATAGTTGTGACTATTATCAAGGAAAGCCATTCCGGGGCCCTGTGCCTCAGAAAGTGCAGGACTAGGAGTGATGGTCGTGCTAGAAGGTGTCCTTGCACAATAAATTCGTCTGCCTCATTCTATAAGTAACGACCTCTTCACCCCTTCGTCCTGCAGGTTTCCTTCCAATTCCACCTTTATCCTCAGATCACATTGATATCCCTCTAACGAGCATGTTATTATTTTGCAACAGATATAGGAACCTAGATAGGTGTATGGAAGGTCGTAGGCCTTGGATCGAGTCATGGCGACAAGCTAGGAGGAGTGGGGATTCAAAACCTTGAATGGTCTCGCGTTCTGTGGCAACCCCTTGATAAACCCCTGTTCTGATCAGCACTCTTCTTTCTGTTCTGTATATAGGATACAGTCAAATCAACTCTACACCTTAGCAATAACCAACCCTACTAGGTTCAAAGTCGGTCAATAAAATCAACTCTAGTAGAGTTGATTTAGTCATTAGTTACTAGGGTTATTTTGAGCTCACTCGATTCAAGTCCAAATTGTAAGCGAGATGACCCAGTTTGTTAGACGATTACGTTTCAATCGCCTCTTAATAGTTCCTAGGCTATAATGTATATATTTATATAATAGTGATAAGTTTTATACTATATTCCGTGTCCAGTCTGAGTGGGTAAAAAATCGATGTTTTCTACTAGAGCTGATTTTGGACTGTAGTACTAGGTGCTGGTGGCTTTGAAACCGAAGTCCAATTTGCCTAATGGATTCTCCCACTACATGAACTAGCCCGTTGACATAAAGAAAATCAGATTAAATTCCGTGTATAGCTGTAACGACTACATACATCAAAGCGGTCACCATTCTGTGCTTCACCTACGTTAAATTAGCGATGTCACTATGAAAAGTATGACTCTTACATTTGCGCCATATAGCCCGAAGCTCCGCCATACAGGACTGAGCGAGCATGGAGAATATATTAGGTCCATCATAACAGCCACTCTGGAATAGGATAGAGAAGTTATGCTCGGCCTTTTTGAAGATATATGTCCATTCATATAGCTCGTCCATTCTTCCATCACTGTTTATGAGTTTGCCACAGAAAAGGCCCGCGAGGAACTCAAAATCAGGCTCTGTTATTGTCGATTCTGCATTACTGCATTTGATCAAACCTCTTTTACTTATGCGTAGCATTTCTGTGCCATATGGTTTTGGGTTGGCGATCGGAGCTGTTGGCACAAGGCTATCATCTTTAGCAGCAATAGAGACCACAAGCAAAAGGAAACCAATAATACGAAAAGTCCCCATGGTCATGGGGAACGGATATTGATAGCTGGTTGACATCAGTATTTAATCCTATAGACAGGCAGCGGATGGCCTATTATCGGACAGGTTGTATGGACACAGTAGGCCGACGCTTTGAAACACAACTCATCACATCACATATTGCCTATGATGTCCAATGTAGGTCACATAACTGAGACTTTGGCAGAAGCTGATTCAGATATCTGAGAATGAACTTTTCTTCATTATGTTCTTCGCCCAAGGGCATAGCACCAAAAGAGGTACGTTCATTCAGGTTAAGTTCTGGTCGCGCCTCTGCATCAATCCTTTCTAGATAATTGATAGTACCGGAAAGGTTCCTCTAATTGTCGATTAAGGTCCATTTGCCGTTGGGCTAGCCTCCTATCTCTTCTTCGGACAACATCAGCCGTCGCTTTTTTCTTCTCGGCTTGCGTACTTTGCAGGTCGACCTAATTTAGATACTGTCTGACGTCGTTCTTCTTTGCTGCGAACTGGCTGTTGGCTGCCGCAGGCCACGTAATATACTCCCATATTTGGCCGCGGGAGGCATGAATGAGTGGGTTTTGGCCCCAAAACAGAGGTTAGTTGGTCGGGCAGTATTGACATTGGGGCAAGTCTCGCTTGTACAGTCTGCTGTGGCCTTGGGGCAGGACTTGGCTCTGTAGCCTGTTCTAAGGCATAGCAGCTTGGCATTTGCTTCTTTGTCGGCTGAGGTATAGGTGATTTTTGTGACTCAAAGGCTTGCGCACATCCAATGGCAATCTGCTTTCGAACACTCGCTATGTAGTGCTCTACCTGTTGGCATTTTTGGAATTCCAGTTCCGACTGCAGGTAGCTTTGGACTCGCTGTTGTGACGTTGCGAATATGTGTCTTGCGAACATCGGTTAGGTAGACTGCAAAGAGAATACAGGAATAGAGTAAATAAATAAATAGCTCTATGTTGTGGATGGGTATGTTTCTCTGGTCTTCTTGTATTAATGTTATTATTTACCTTAATGTTGTGGTTATTTAATACTAATATTAACCTGGACCTGCTTTTCTAGTATTATTACCCTTGCCTTACCCCAATCCCAATTACTGATCTACGGAAGCGAACCCACAAACCTAGCACAAGAGAAGACGATACGTAGAGAGAGGAATATAAGGATAAATTGCACTGTATGGTTCAGGTTGCATGGTTGAAGCCGTCATAATCATCGTCATGGTAACTTAATTACCGATAGTGTAAGATTTGAATAATGATTGAGCTTCGATCAATAATGAAACCATTTAGAGTATGCTGTGCCCCTATAGCAGTTTACGCGACAGGACGCGTCGCGTTCTGGGGTAAGCCCCTGTTCTGATCAACACTGCTATTTCCATGTGCAGAATAATGTTAAATCAACTCTACACCCTGGCAATAATCAACCCTACAAGGTTTAAAGTGGGTCAATAAAATCAACTCTACTAGAGTTGATTTGGTCATTAGTTACTAGGGATGGAAGCAACATGGAAAGCATATATAACTTACGGAAGAATTTCCATTTATATACGTCAGAATTAATTACTTTTCGTAAGCACAATAGAGGTTATGTTCTCTGGGAACTTCAAGTATATCTTACTGCGCCTGGCTTCTCATCTCTTCTCATCTGTTATCTTCTCCGAAAACGATATGCTTCCGCTCGTCCGATAAGACTGACACGCCACTTTGAGTGTTAGTCAATCTTTCTGCATTCGAGCCAACAATAACTTGCAGGTAGAAGGCCTCATTACGAATATCGCTTACTCTGAATCGTTAGCTGCAACAATTAGAGAGCCACCAAATAACTTTCCTCCTATAGTGGTAGCGGCAGACTCTGCCGTCCGAGCTTGGTTTGTCGGCTCTTCTGGAGGCACGCGATAATCTCTCAGTAATCGAGGAAGCAGAACTTACCCCAAAACTAATTAGACCCTTAGGTCTAAAGAAGAATCAGGATAACAATTCTTTGATATGGGCAAGCCGTGTCTCTCAGGTGCCCGCAACTGTTTGATGACCTAGCTAAAGAAAGTGTGGAGATAACAGTTTATGGAGGGGGGGTAAAAGAGGTGGTAATTGACGATGACGCCTCCATACGGCAGTTGCAAAGCGACGGCGAGTGTGTTTGTGTTCCCAAGACCAGAACCCACCGTTAATTATAGCTTCCTGCAACTACCCTGCACTCAACCGTCAGTTGATTCGCGCGGTAATTTGATGATGGGTCCCCTTGTTGAATGGCAAATCACAAGCCAGGACACAGGGGGAAAATTTGCAAATTTGAAAAAAAAAAAAAAAAAAAAAAAAAGAAAAGAAAAAGAAAAAGAAAAAGAAAAAGAAAATTCTCCAAGGCTGCACAACCCATACTTCATATCAGCCTTTAAGTAAAACCACAATAAAATTCTGCAACAAAATTCCCGCAAAACTACACAGCCCTACCCGAAAATGAGTGAGAGCGGGAACGTAAGGACGGACGACCCTTTAAAACGTTATGTCAAAAATCCCGATGACCTCAGACGACTGCTGGACGAATCGAACGCTATTGTCAGTGGACTTTGGACACTCTCTACGTTTATTGAAAACGATCAGGCCTTACTGGAGAACCTAAGGCAATCCTCCCGTCTCAGAATCGTCGTTCCCAGAGACAAAAATTGGGCACCGATTAGCGACATTCTCGAAAAGAAGAATGGTTACCAGATACGTGGCAATCCTACGGCTCCGTACGGAGGAGTCTTGTTTGTTCGCGCAAACGACGACGACTTACCATTGGAGTTGGATGAAAAAGAAGATATTGGTTGGAAGATGGAAGGATCGTTGCAGGCAAAAACCATGCATACAGTGATGAACGAAGGGCTCGGGTGTTTCATGACTTCCAAGTACGCCGTGCTGGTATGCGAACATCAACCTAGGTTTGCTGATGGCGACCTGATGGAGGAAATTCGCAAATCAATTGTTGCCAAGTACGAAGCACAACCGCAAGGAAGTACTACAAAAAGATGGAAGAAACTTGAGAACAAAATTCTCAGTATTGTGGAATTGGATAATCTTGACATAGTGCCAGGTTCGTTCAATGAGCTCCTCTCGGACAACAACGCGTTCGAGAAGGTTTCAGCGTTGATGTGATAGGTTATGTTCAATAAAGGCAATAACCATCTCAAAAATGGAATAACTTGCATCGATGGATAGTTCAGAACAAGGTACAGGGTAAAGCTATATCTGAAGTTATATATTTCCGTGATAAAGAGCGACCCGACCAGAGATCCTTGTGTTATGACCGGCAATTCCTGCCTCGGTCACGTCCCTGGCCTGTTTATTGCCCTGGAGAAGACCGATTTTCTTGGTAGATTACTTCACATGGCTGGCTGAGATCAGCTTTAAGCTAGCCGTAAAGGGAGAAGCTACGTGCCGAAGGCGGGGAAAATCGTTCTACAAATCAACCCCCTCCCTCTTAGTCATCACCGGTACTTCATGGGGCTATACTCGTCATAGCCGAGCCCTATCCTTATGCGGGTTTGAGAGTGGTCGGATTCGAACCGATGATCTTGAAAGGATTGTAGCAACGCCCTAATCACAACACCATTCACCCCCCAGACTAAAGACATCAGATTTGGATTGGGGACTGACGTAATTGGTTCGTCAGCTGCGGGTGCAGGGCTCCATGCTTTAGATCTATATCACAAATATTTATCGTCGAACCGGGTTCAGTCACTACCGTTTTCGACACCAGGAGAAATACAGCGTTAAAGGTTTCTATTTGTCTTTAGATTGTGACAGATACCGCCGGAGAGCGCTATGACAAATAGAGTTGAGACCTATGACGACGATAAGATCCTCAAAAGCACATGACATTAGACCAATTTGGTGAAAGATAACTTGCCAATCGCTATCCACTTTCAACCACGCTCAATGCAACCGACCAAATTTTAAACTGTTCACAATGCCGTAATACTGAGTCCCATTGGCCGAAAGCTAAACGGGGGCTATGTCCTGGCGATTGCCAGCTGATGCATTGTCTCGAAGCACATTTTTCTTGACTCTTGATAATGTTGACTTGAATCCCTGGACAACGGATCCAGGTCCCTGTTTTTGTTAGTGTGGTTTTATTTAGGATGGGTTTTCCATCGGATTCATGCCCCGTTTCCGTCGTGCATACTTGAGTAGAGCAATGAAAGAAGTGATCTTGTTGTTTTCCTCTGTATTGAACTCTCCTTTCCTCTGAGTGGGTCGATAAAATCAATCCTACTAAAGTTGATTTTGGACTATAGCATTAGGTACTATTGTGTGGTTTAATGTTATTCTAGCACCAGCCCGTACCGCATCCCCTACCACGCTGTTGACACATATCCTCTCAAGCTTTCCGGATTCCCCCCTCTTGTTTCTCCAATACTTCCGCAATGAAAGTAACTTTCAAGCCTTGTTCAAAGCTTAGCATAATAGCCCGTTCAATACTTACTGGATGTGCATCGGATGCATCGGATGCATCCGATAATTCCGTCATTATTCGCGGCCGACAAGAACATGAATTGAGCTGTTCTGCACGCTCATGCCAATATGGAAATATCTCCCTTCGGTCCTCCTGTTCCAATTTAAACATTTGTTGGCCCAAAAGAAACAAAATCAGTTCGTCAAGAGACTGGCAGACTGTTGTAAGACGCCAAAGGGCCCTTCGGAAACTTAAGCTAGTCTTAATCTTGGATATTTGTCTACGCGAGTGGATTCGTATAGGCCAATTCTTCTTGAAACAGATTGCTGAACTCGGTTGGGGTGCCATGATAGTTCCGGGTCCGTGTTTTTTTATTTTATTTTTTATTTTATTTTACAGAATTAACCCTTTTCAGATCACTGTTGGGAGTCAAGATAAAGAACGCGCCCTCTTTCTCCCTGTAAAATTTAAATAAAACAGATTGAGTTACAGCCTATTCTTTTAGACCGAAGCAAATGTATTTCAATCTGATGTGGAGCTCATCGTTTGAGGCTGCAAGCATCAATCAGTGTGACGCAGCCAAGGTACACTCTCAGGAGTAAATCCTTCTACTGTAATACCATTTCCGAAACTTGCATACTTTTGGCTATCATCATCAAACTTGAAATCATAGTCCTCCCATCGCACGATGTCAGTTGCGGCATAATAGTGAAGTATTGTCCCTGGCCATGGAACAATAACCTTTCCGTTAGGGAGCTTGTCTGTATTATAAAACTCAGTCTGATTCAAGATGAACACTGGGTAACAGAGGGTCAACTTACACCATGATGAGCATGGCTCTGCCCAGACCATCTCTGGCATGCGTGACTGAACCCAGCGGTTGAAGGCGTCTTGGGCTGATTGCTTGATACAGACTGATCTTAGGCGATCCTTCTGCAGCCTGTCAATGACTCTGGTAATGTAGTCACTCGTACGCTCAATTCCAGGGTACGCTGAGCCGTTTACCGGACAGATAGGCGGATTAAAAGCTTGAAAGCAGGGCTTAGCTTTTTGGGAAGATATTATAAGTGGATTCACATACCGAAAAAGTTGGGGAAACCAGCAACTGTTACTGCCAAGTAGCTCTCATAGCCCCCATCCATTGACCATAGATCTGACAAGTTAGCTGTTCCGCGCCCTCTGATCGGAAACCTTGGCGCGTATGGCTCAAAGCCTGTACCACAGACAACTATGTCATATCTTCGCCGTTCGCCGTCATTCGTGATGATGTCGTTTCCTTCCACCTTCTTGATCGGCGTAGAAACGAGCTCTACATTTGAAGTATTTAGAGCCTCCATATACTTGTCTGCAGGCGTGAAGCGACGACAACCGGCTTTATAGTCAGTGGGAAGGAGGGCCTTCAAGGTCTGTGGGTCATCAATCTTGGCGATCATGTGCTGCTTTCCATTTTGAGTGAATTCTTCAGCAGCGTTTGAGTTGGCCCAGAGACCTCTAAAGCTATAGGCCAGCTTTTTCTCGATCCCAAGGCGGAATTGGAAGTACAAATCGGGCTCGGTTTCGAATTTCTTGATTGAATCATGGGAATCTGCCCGCGCGTTAGACGTGGTAAGGGTTTGAGTAGTAGGGGGAAAGTGCCTACAATTGACTTGCACTTCTCCATTACGAGAAAATACATGTGGCACCAGCCATGTTGGTCCACGGACAAAATTACCGATTGATCTGGCGTCTGGGGCTGTTAGCGAAACATGGGATTTCTACAGCCAAGACTCTCACCTTTGTGTAGGCTAGCTAAACACTGTGTTGAACTGGCTCCATTCCCTATCACAGCTATATCCTTGCCATGACATTCTAAGCCCCGGGGCCAGTTGGCTGTGTGTACTACACGCCCCTGGAACGTGTCAAGGCCTTCTATGTCTGGTAGCTTCCAGTTGTTCAACCTTCCTACAGCAATGATAAAAACATCACATTTAACTGAGATCTCGTCATTAGGGGTCCCATTCCGTTCCAGTGTAACACTCCATTCGGAGTTCATCTCATCCCAGCTTGCACCGGTGCACGTCGTACTGAACTGAATATATTGTCGGAGATTGAACTTAGTCACTGTTGATTTGAGATACTCCAAGATCTCAGCCGCCTCTGCATACAGACGGCTCCAGCGGGGATTGGGGTTCCAGCTGTACTGGTAGGCATGGGACGGGATGTCGCATGCGCAGCTTGTAGAGTTCAGCAGTCGCCCAATATCAGTCACTGGTGAATGGAATACTCACCCAGGGTATCTATTCTCGGCCCAGGTTCCTCCTTCTTGACTGTTCTTGTCATAAACAGTGATGCTAACGTTTGGCAATCGTGTGGTTGCATCTTTCAAAAACTGGATACCGGATATCCTACAACGCTTAATTGCCAATTCAAGTTGAAACTGGGGGTATACTTACCCAGCACCTATGACAATAATACGAATGGGCTTCGGAACAAATGATGTTGGGGTAAGCTCCATGTTGAAACGGTACTGCAACGAAATGGAAAAATAGATATGATCTCGAATTACGACTCTTCCAGCTGACTCATTCTCAGGCTAAAAATTTGTTATGTCACGAGAGTCCTGCTTCATGAGAGCCTAAATGATATTAATGTTGTTTGAAAAGATCCAAAATAGACAATACCGATGTCACCATGATGAGGTGCGGGCCAAGCATCGGTAATTGATCTCTGTGGTTTCACCGGAATTAACTGAAGATTGACCAAATGTGACCTGTTTCGGACGATCCCCCTCGTCGTCCCATTTTGGGTAATTCACCAGGATGGAGTATGGGATCAAAAGAGCCAACATGCAGCCCCAAGCTGTTCGTGTTGTCACTAAATGGATGCGCGCTTGCGTCTTGTTGTTATTTCTGGCTGTGGACTAGCTGAGGCTCGGTTATTCGTTTACTGACTTTTTTTGGGCAACAAGCAACCAATAAATTACTGAAGCCGATTCTGGCCGCTAGGCTTTTGCCGAACTAAAATTGACACTTTCCTCCATTCTCAAACTTTATGAAGCTCCGTCCTGATGTTACAGTATCTAAGACCTAGGCGAGATCAAGACAATAATTAGCGAAGTGTATGTATTTTTTGTTTTTAGAGCCCTATGGGCGGTGGTCTATCGGGCGTAATAGATCTGTCTGTCTGTACAGTATCTAAGATCTTGCTGTGAAAGTGGCAACAATACTTGCTTGATGATCTCATTTGGAAGTCTTTCGATATGAAGCGCCGCGGGTTGCATTATGTTAGTTACTGATTTTCCCGCTCGTGATTGGAAATCGGTAATTTGTTGAACTTGTTGAACTTGTTGATGTTTTGATTTAGGATGTCTGATGGACGGGTCGGTCTTAATTAGGTAGATGAGTAGCCCCTTATCGAGAGCCCATTTCTCACTTCTGACCAATCATGAATCTTATCAGTGCGGTAGGCCTTTCTGTCGTGTCTCACCACCTACGTTCCCGCGGCTTCGCGAAAGAACCCCGTCTATTACCCGACACCGTAAAAGACTGCTGGCTGCGAAGCTGAAGGAGGAACCAGCCAACAAGAAAGTGTATTACGTACTTAATCAAAACCTTTACGAGAGCCTTGAGTTACTGTCACTCTTTCAGTAAAAGAAAGCGCTGGGCATTGTCACAGACAAAATACTCCACTATACTGGCTCACTTATCCGTAAGAATATTGGCCACAGCATGAGTAAGAATGGATCAAACAATGTTTTTTTTTGCCAGTCGTACGGCAACTTGAGCCCCTTTTACCTGCTTCGTGGGTAATCTTACTTTTCTTTTGGTAGTGACCGCTGATCTAAGTGCGACCGCCATGTCTCCGCGCAGCAGTTGAGACAAGCTCCTGATTGGATGCTGTTTGCAGGCCAGAGTCTGTACACAAATTCAGTAACTATCATATCAGTTACATCTTGTCAAGAGGAAAAGCCGTTCTATCGTAACCCAGAGCCAACCTCCTACTAACTCAAAAGTTTTCACGTGGATTATATCACTCGTTATAGAGAAACTGGAGTTCACTATTTCAACCATTTAAAGTATGCGGCACCGTTCATAGCACTTTACGCGAAAGGACGCGTCACGTTCTGTGACATTCTCCTGACAGGTCTTCCTATTCTGATCAGCACTACTGGCAGCAGCAGACTGCTGTTTAAAAGAACTGTACTAGAGTTCTTATTGTTATTGACTACTACAGTAGAGTTATCACTGTTAGTTCTAAGCTATGTGATTGGGTTGAAATTTGGAACAGGTCCCGTTTCTGCCATTTATACCGGAGTAGGATAGGATAGCATCTTGGTCCGGAATAGTCGCTATTGTCCTTCCATACAGCCGTAAAGTGACACCCGCTCTAGCGACTACACATATGTATTTAAATTTTCCTCTTATTGAGAAAGCTTAGTTTCAGCCATAGGTATATTAATTTTGGCTTTTAGCTCTTAATCCATATGCGAGACGAATATGTAACATACTTAAGCTGGCATGCCTCGCAGATAAAACTGATGGGCTACCTGTACTCTTGGCTTCCACTATGTCTGCTCTACCGAATGACATTTGGTATCTGATTCATCAAAAACTTCACTTACCAGATCGCTTGAGGCTTTCCTCCACTAATCGTGGCGCAAGGGAAATCTTTGGTAGTTGTGAATTTCAAAGAACGCAGTATTGGAGTTCTATTTTTAAAAGCTTTGAGTGGGTAGAAGATTTCAACTTGCAGCACCTGACTCCTGTTCTCGTGTTCTCTGGCAAGAAGGGGTCGTATATCTACCTGTTCATGGTTAGGAGAAAAAATGAAGGAATTGACGACACCGGTGGTGAGAAGTTTGACGAAGCTAGGATTCCTCGCTTCAAGAAGATTAGGAAATCCCTTTGCTCGTATACCCCTCGCAAGAATCCTTGGGAGATGCAGTTTAAGGATTTCACACTGGATTTAAGTAGCATTCTGTTGCCAGATGCTCCGAAGTGTCTCAGGTGCCCGCAACTGTTTGATGACCTAGCTAAAAAAAGTGTGGAGATAGCAGTATATGAAGGGGGGGTAAAAGAGGTGAAGCTCGACGTTGTGTATGGAGAGTATGCATTTTCCAAGTTGCCCAAGCATTCCGAATTTGAGAAATTCTTCTTCATCAAGAGTCATGGTAATGGACTAGCGGAGATTCATCTAGAATCATTAGATTTAAGGTAAACTGAAACAATGCCTGGCGGGTTAGATTAGCTGCAGCTGACGTTAGTATATATACAATATACATGTGTTTTCTCTCATAATGCGTAAAGTAGATCATTAGACTGTGCGAGTTGGCATTCTGAAGTGCGAGTCGATGCCAGCTCCGGGACCCTGCACTCAACCGTACACCAACTTCAAGTTTTTAGACATTGTTCGACGCTTTACAACCAGCTCTTGGACCACCGGAGCTTCCAGGCTACTAGGTAATGGTAACTTAATGAGATAACGAGATCACCACTTCAGCTTACATTTTCGCTGGGGTTACGTTATTCATAGTCCTCTTTCAGGTGAAAGTAGGGTACAGGGTAGTTAGAGGGATTCAGCTAATAGTATTACAAAGATTCCACTTTCAGTGAAAGTGGGAAGTTCGATAATGATGTAGTCAACCCCCTGCCAAAGTCGAGTCGTCTAACCCAACGTTGGTCCATTTTTCCAAATTCAAGTCACCTCCCGGCAAAGTGGGGTATCTAAATTAAATCAACTGTACAACAATTGCTTTTGGACTGGCTTCCAAATTAAGTTACGATTATGTCGAGCAGCGACATGACTAAGCTGACTGATGAGATATACTAGTCCATAATAGGAAATGTGACGCTTGATGGAGAGTCCAATCTTCGCAATATTGGATGACATGCCACGACTACAATATTAATCGGAATCGAATAAAACTTGGCTTCGAGTGCTATTTCGAGCCCCAAAGAAGAGATGGTAGTGTTATTTAGCATAAAAGTGTGCTGGTGACTTTGAACACCAACTCGAATTTGCCTACTGGATTTGGTGGGGGGCGAGTTGATAAATAGCATAAAAATAAGTCTAAAGGCATTAAAAAAAGCTATGTCTTGGTAATCGCCAATTGTTATTTTGTCTTAGGACACATTTTCTTGACTCTTAATGATGTCGACTTGGGTACGCTAGGCAATGGATTCAGGCCCCTGTTTTCATTAGTGTGGTTTTATTTTGCATGGGTTTTCCATTGCGTTCAGCCACGTTCCCGCTGTGCATACTTGAGTAGGGATGGGCCATACTGATATAGCATTGCCAAGATTCCACTTTCAGTGAACTTGGGAAGTTCGATGATGATGTAAACTAGCTTAAGTATAATTCCCACCTGTAATAGCCAAATCCAACCCTAACACCTCAGTATAACCATCTGTTGGCTAATTACTGTTACTCCTGACGCCTTGACACTACTTTCCTCCAGTACATATCAGTTGAAACAGGCCCAAGACTGCCACTGATGTCGTGAATGATCAATAGCCAGCAATTGTCTGTTTTCAAAAAGAAAGGAATCCAAATTTTGCAAGTCACCGTCCAACGCAATTTTATAGCGCTCCTTCATCTGGGCCAGCTGTTCTTCATATTTGCGCAAGTCCGCCATCTTCTTAGAGACAAAAGATTCGATCTTCTCTTCTGGAATGGCAGAAGCTAGTTCGTCCCAGTCTTTTGTTTGTTCCCGAAGCTTTGTAAACGGCACACAGGTCGGTCCATTAAAACCACGGAGAAGGATCATGTGAAACCATTGACGCCCATCTTCTTGACAAGCTTGCAATATTGTTGAGGGCTTCCGATCCTGATCAAACCCCTCTCCTAAAATCTTCTGTTCCCCTTCTACTAGTAGCCGGGAATATAAACTTAACAGTCCGTTGAATCTGTCAAACCTCTTATCAACAGAAGACCATACGTTGGGAGGCTGAATCAGAAGCCACGACGGCGCAGAAGAGACTAGTTGAGCTGGTGCAGTATATGACCACTCCCAGTCAATTACAGCGATGATCTTGAGGTCTTCTTCATTATTGACAATCATATTCGTTGGCTGCAGATCGTCACATATGAGCTTGAAAGACCCCGTATCCAGGTTTGACAAAACGTGGCGTGAGACTAAAGACTTCATGATGTTGAAGTAAATATACTTCTCTCTTGCATCATGCTCATCATCGACTGAATTCGGTTGGTCATGTAACTGCTGCAGCTCTCCATCAATGATGTGATGAAAATATTCGGTTGTGGATGTAAATGTTTCGTCGTGTGCTCCTGGGTAATCTCATAAGAAGCTATATCACAGATAGATATCGTACTCACCGAACACATCTACACCGCCGTGTAAAAGAAAATCATGCGACTTCTTGGTCATTGGCCGTGAGCAAACCGTTGGAGCGGATTCACCTGAGTCAGCCTCAGACCTTAAACCAAGGCTCCCGATATGTGAGAAATCAAGCTTTTGAAGCTGCAGTAAGAAATCTACCGTCTGGCGAAACAAAGCTTCGACAACATTTTCGCTGACGTTCTGTCGCATCATTCTCTCATCGGGATTTTGGAGGATAGTATCGACGCTAATGCCTTCAATGAAATCCATCATGATGAAGGGGCCAATTCCAAGACTATTATCAGCCGCTAGGCCCCAAGCCTTGACTTCAGGGATAGGTATCGTGGTTTGTTGGCGGATCAGTTCCATTGTAGCCACTTCCGTTTCGATCTTCTCGTCCGCATTGAGAACTCGTCCAACCATAGGGAAGCGGACGATCCATTTCTCCCCGTTTTCAAATTCTACCTTGCAGCTCAGGTTGTATGCACCACGGCTGTCGTTCAGTTTGTCCGTAGTCAGCTTGCAGGTTAGGCGGTCTGGGTGGAACTCAGAAACCCAATTCGTTAGCCTATACTCTCGTGCCTCGTCATATTTTCTAATCCATAATAGAAACGATGCGTTGTTATCCAGAGTAAAGCGATAGTCCCAGTCCATCGTTTTGTTGGGCAAAATTGTATGAGCAGTTGACCACTGGATTGGATCTGACTTGCCCAAGAGCCAAAGTATATATATTCAAAGCGATGACCCACATTTCAGGAGTGATGGAGAACGTGTCAGGAAGTCGTTGGATACTGGTACGGCATATGATTAGTGGGGCTTTCAAAATAATCGCACTACTGTTTCAATGTAACACTACGTCAATTCACAGGGTATGTTAATTCCATGGAAATTAGGATTGAGCGCATGATACACCCATATGCAGTATGGAAGTTACGAATATATAGTGGGTTGAGAAAAAAGAACGTGTGTTTCTTGATATATAGGTAAGTCACCTAGTTGCAGGAGCAAAAGTAAATGAGATCAGAACCTTGATGAAATGAATGACCTTCGAAGTCCATTACGTCATATAAAGCCTTGGCTTTAACTGCATAATGAGTTGGATGGGATAAAGACAGACAACGACGAGTCCTCGTAGGTAGAATGGAAAGGAATAAGCCAGTGGATTCCGACAGTCAGACGAGCGACCATGAAGAGCACGATCCTGACCGAGCTTGGGTCGATGGTGATAACAGAATGAGGAGTTGGTCCAAGGCAACCTGGGTAGCCTGAACGTTCAAGGTTGGTTTTCTTTATGAGGGAGCTGAGTCAGCATTGTTCATCTCCTGTTATGAGCGAATTACGGGTACTCACTCTTCTCTCTTTTCTCCTGGGAGGCTTTACCTGCAGCTTCTAGGCGTGCTTCAGCTTCCTTCCTGTCTTTGTACTCTATACGACTTGCGTTTTCCTCTCTCTTTTCCTTCGAAGCTTTTGCCGCAGCTTCCATGCGCGCAATATCATCCTGGGTAGGCATGTTCTCAGCTACCGCAGCAACAATCGCTGAAAAAGTAGAAGCTATGCGTGTATTGAAGGCAGTATAGGGAAATGACTTGTTGGGCTTGAGTGTATGTTTTTTTGGAAGTTTCTGATTTTTCAAAATCTGATGGACAAATAGCTACCATTTATATTCTAATGACAGCCTTGGGACATGCGGAGATATCGAGAGTATATTTGTAACAAATCCAATGATAATGTACAGCCTCAATGTATATGGTAGGCAAATCGAGCCATTTGCATGCTTCTATTGCTGCTTATTGATCTGTACTGTCAAACCCATATGCATTCTGATAGGTAGTGCTACCCATGGTCAATTTGCCCAGTACCTACAAGGTACCGAAAAATAGAAGCAAAACCAGTCTACAATACTAACAATAAATATCATTGTAGGGTAGCTAGCAAGTCCCTAAGTACTTTGCAATCAAGAAATCCATTCATATCCGACCTATGCTGGATTTGCAACCGAATTCAACTACTGAAAAGAGAAGATAGCACACAAGGTATACAGACCACCGCGGGGCTTTGATGCAACACAACTAAGCTTTCGTTATGCTGCTTCCCATGGGTGTTGAAAATATGCAGCCACTTCCATTTTCATCCATACCTGATGCAGCCGCTCAGTCAACAATCGTATCTCGACGAATCATCGTGCAGCGGCTCTGTCTTCACGAAATGGGAAAGAGACAACACGAAAGTCACGTCTTCCCTGCGCAAAAGGCTACCACGGCACATACTACTGGTCTTTTTGTTTTGTGTATACATGATTGGCTCGGACTGATGTGCTACATGCCGCGGCTGACAACCCTCCTTTCCCCGTCACTCCCTATCCCTCCGGGGAGTGTAGTCCTGCATTGATCACGGCAGGGGATGTAAGATTGAAGAGGGTAATTTTCGCTGACCTGCAGGTTCCTAATTATTACCGTGTCGTCTGACCATGGACACGACTCGCTTCTCGACTCGCTTCTCGACTCGCTTCTCGACTCGCTTCTCGACTCGCTTCTCGACTCGCTCCTCGACTCACTTCTCGACTCACTTCTCGACTCACTTCTCGACTTTCGTTCTGTCACCGTAACTTCAAGAGTTACTTTATCAGAATGGAGTCCTTCGACTCATTCTCTAATAGTGCACTTACTTCTCTATTCGGGCTAGAGGTTCCACCTTCTGTCCATCAATATCGGTTGAAGGCAGCGTCTACCTTTCTTAGACTTCGTCAACGCCTCGAGATCAGCGCATTGAAGCTTCAAACGCTTCAGCTTCGAGATTTCCATAAATCGACGAAGAAATCTCTGTTCAAAAAATCCGTGAAGAACGCTGCAGAGGAGAAAATTGAAAGCAACATTCTTCTGCCTCTTATTGAAGATGACACCATTTTTCCAAAGCAGTCACTAGAGCGCTTCATTCTTGTTTGTTACACACTGCAGCCCGCAGACTATAAGGCGATTATCGATACTGGACTGAAAAATGTTTTCACGCGGTTAATGCGAGGGATCACGATACATATTTCAATACATCAAGACATACTAGATGTATTGAGTGCTATTACTCGGGATGTCTGGACTGGCAAAAATAATAGCGCGCCTGTTCTAAGTATGACTCGTGGGAACGCGGTATGTTGGATACTAATAGATCGACAGATGTTCTCGAAGACAATGAGCACAATCATGGTTCCTACAGCCAGATCCCAAATCCTCTCCCAGGTAAGCACTACCGTCCTCAACTTTTCACCTGGCGCTTATATTTGATTTTTAGTATCCACCAAGACTTTCGCATATGAAGTGGCCAGTGTAGAAGCATTGGAAATCTTACTTGGCAACTCTTGCCTCCTCAACGCCGTTCGGCAAAGCAGTCGCTGGTTGGAAGAGAGGAGTAGTGGCAACGCCGAATCTCGCAGATTCACGAGGTGTTTGAGCGCATTTGCTCCCTCTGATATGTCGAAAGACATCGAATTGCGATTCAAAATACCCTGGTATGGTGGCTGGGACATTATTAACAATCTTCAGTTCCAGAACTCGCGTGAAACAGATAAAGTATTAGAGTAACTGCGCTTGCGATCTTCCTCATGCCTTAAAAATTACACTGGCGTTATTCACAAACACTTTGTATCCCTGCTTGACTGGCTTTCCAGCTTCCCCCGTATCTTTCCCCGACCATTCTGCCTGTGTCTGCCCAGGCGGAAATACCATGATTGCGCCGCCTTCTGCAATAACTGACTGCTGGTTGGTGACCTCGAAGGTGTGTTGACCTTCTATGTAAACTTCTGTTCCCCGCAGAGCGCCCTCAGCCTCAGCGGACATTATTGGTTAACACAAAGCATCCGAGATGCTTACGTCTAAGAACTTGTTAACTTATATTCCGCAGTGAGTACCCCGAGAGCATACTCACCTAGGTGATTGATGGGATGGCTGGGTCGCTCTTAAAGATCTGTGGTTAAATAAAAGCTTTTTTTGCGGCAATATTTGAGCAGAAATTGTAGGACGTTATGCCACCTGTCAGATAAGTGGAGTCAGACAGCTCTATTCGCTTCTCATATCTGATTGGATGAACGCATGATGAGTCAGTCTGTTACTACTTCTCGAAGGATGTAGGTAGTGTAGCCAGTCAACACCGGCCCAATGAGATTGTTACACGAAGGAGACGAGGTTTGGGGTAGAGATATTTGGTAAACTTGACTGGGGGCTCAGATGTTAGGCCTGCTCAGCTATATTACCATTAAACAATCTATGCTATGGATTTCAATGTGTGTACTGCAGGAGGGAACCGGCACTTACGCTTTCACTCTTCGTCGGCCACAGGCATACAGGGGCCTGATTGAGCTATGTGAGAGGGCCAGGTTTAGCGGTGACTAGTAAACGTCCGAGCTTTGCCGATACAGGGACCTATCCTGCAGATGCTTGGAACGAATTGGAACAAGGGGCATACGATAAGGAATCTGTTTACTGTATAGACATATAAAGCCATGAGCTTCCCGAGTAATCGTTAATTAAATTGATCACAGTCAACGGGCTTTTCACCACAAGCTATACTTTGTTATAAATTGGACGATTGACGAATATTTCTGCCCACAGTTTCATACGTTGATAATCGTATAAACACCCAAGATGGCCACGCATACCGGCGGCCTACAGATTATCGACCATGGCGAACGCCTGTGTGACTTCCTCCAACGAGTCCGGTCACACACGGCGGAATAAACCTCAATTGCTTCCTCGACAGAGAAGCTTATATTATTGTTGGTCACGGCATGCGTCGAGATTTTGGAGGTTACGGGTCATGGAAAGAGGTTGTAAAGTTGACCGACTTCATCTTTCATAGGGGGATATTCAGCGAAGCAGAAGAACAGTGGCAGGAGGCCGGACGCCTCTTTGTCGCTCTCTGTATTATTCGGACAGAACGTAACCCGTGCCCGGAACACTGCGATGCTCTAAAAGTAACGGCTGCCAACTATCTAGGCTACGCTTTTCGATGCTTCAAGTCAGGTTTATTTTACCATTTCATTACGATACATAATCAAGAATGGCTGAAATGCCAAAGGGATGAGTCAATTTGTGTTTTCTATGCTAAGAAGCTGGAGAGTACGGCTTCAGAGAAATACCAGCTGCAATGCGACGGCGTTGATGAGCCTACGGGCAGTCTTGTGTGGCTAAATGAACGTTCTGGTGAAGGATTTGACAACGTTGGGACAAGGTAAGCGAAAGTGAATTCAACGTTGTGCTATTGGCTTTTCTCCGGATTTTCTGAGTTTCGAATCTAACTCTCTCATCAGTTCCTGCCCGATATTACCACCCACTTTTCCTTCTCAGTGTCCTAGTTCCAACCCACTTGCGTCCCTCAAGCCGGCACGTTCTCAGAAGGCTCACAACGGTAGTAATTATGATTCTAATTCAACGTACTACAAAACGTGCCTAGTCGGACTACAGTCGACTCATACTTATCTCGATAAGATTCGAATTGAGCAGGAAAACGGAGATCTGCTGAAGGATGTGTATCATTGGATCTTGGACACTGACGAGCTCAAGAGCTTTCTTGACGTGAATAGCAATCATCCATTCTTTTGGATCAGCGGCAACGGCGGTACTGGAAAGACCATGTTAATGTGTGGGATCATCGATGAGTTGAAGTCTTTCACTAAACTTGGTACTCCCAAAACCAGTGATACATCACTGTCCTATTTCTTCTGCCAAGCATCCATTCCTGATCGCAGTAATGCAACGTCAGTGTTGAAGGGTCTTCTTCATATGCTCGTTGTTCAACAGCCTGGTCTTATTCGTAATTTCTACGATAAAGAAGGGCTGGAGATTGACGACTGGGACTCCAGTGAAACCATTCGAGACGTTTTTGCCAGGGTCTTAGCGGATCCACGTCTTGAAAACACCTACCTTGTTGTCGATGCTTTGGGTGAGTGTCTTGTAGACTCAGATGTCCTGCTGGACTCTGTCGTCGCAAGTATGCACTCGCCAGTAAAATGGATCGTCAGCAGTCGCGACCAGGACAGAGTGAATGGAGCTTTGAGCGGCGCGGATGGGAAACTTTTCCTGTCGCTTGAGAGTAAAAAAGGTCAAATATCTCAAGCCGTCAACTGCTACATCAAAAATCGAGTCTGCGAACTGGGTAAAATGAAGAAAATAGAAGAGGAGCCCTTGAACAGGATTCAGAAGCACTTGTCCGAACGTTCGCATGGGACATTTTCGCAGGTATCTGTGGCCTGCAAGCATCTTCTGAAGTTACGTCATTGGGAAGTCCTGGAGAAATTGAGGAACGGAAATCTGATGGCTGCAGCGCTGTAGCTTCAGGGGGGTTCAGAGAGGACCACAGTGTTACGACCTAAATTGACGCTAGTAAGGGACGACCCTACACAGACGTCCCGAATGGGACGACTCATGCCCCACTAAAAGTACGCATCGTGAGCCGCCAGTCGCCTTCGCGTCAACTCACGACATCGACTCACGACCGTGAGTCCAACTTCGCCACAGATATATTCGCTCAGCATTATATAGAAACTCTAGTTCGACAGATGTAAATAGGACATCTTTACCTGAATACGTCTTCCCCGTTCTATTCACTATTAAGAAACGTGACATTTCGCTTCGCCTAGCACAACGCCCTACGCATCCGCAAACATAAACCGAGTTGGATCAGTTTACCTGCTCGGGAACCCAACCGTCACAATGATATCATAAGCAAATGATTGATTTCAACTTCTGGTAGCGTTCAAAAACTGACCTAATCATTCTGTTTCTATTTGTAAATGCACCTTATTCCTATTCGGTGGAGTAGAATTGACAGAAAATCAGAAGATGTCCGCAACCGAAAGAGATATGGACGCGGCTATTAAACTTTTATGTCTTGAACAAGCTGGAAGTGCTCGGGTCTTTAGTGCGAAGTTTCTCGAGCTTTCAAGTAAGGTGGCCAAGGAAACATACTTAGCATCGCTGTTTTCTTTTGGGCTAAAACAGGAAATCCAAATGGCTTTGTGTCAGGATGGAGAGCTGCCGAATGTGTTTGAGGATATGGTTAGGAAAGCTACAGACATCGACAAGTTCCTGAGCGAGAAACGGAGAATACATGGGCTATTCTATGCATGTGGCAAAAGCTGCATATAGCGAAAAACCATATATAGACGTTCGGGAGAGAGTATTGCTCTGCGCCAGGAAAGTAGGCTACCTGTGTAGATTACATCAAAGGAATACGCCAGTCAGTACGAAATGTTACTACAGTACTTGTAATCAGACTAGCCAGTAGAGGATCAAGAACACTGCCACGATTTCAGTGACAAGAAAACTAGTAGTGGTATAGGCGTATGAGAAATTTTCTCTTTCAGTGAAACTGGGACGAACAATAAGGATGTAGCCCAGGACCATGATTTCGTGTATCTGGACCTGATGCGTGGAGTAGTTAGTACAATAAGGTTCGTGGGTGACTCGCCATCTTTAGGGGTAGTCGTTAGAATAATCATCATCGCTGATGTGACCGATGTATCACAAAGCTTGGGGGGAAGCTATCACGAGATCCAACGCTTGTGACGGCTTCAAAGCCGCCAGAGTGTGGCCTGTCAGTCTCGCGAAGGCTTCATTGAGCCCGATGGTCACAAATAGGCCTGCGCGACCCGCAACACCTATTCCCACAGTAAAGATTCATGGCCTTGGCAAGTTAGAAGCATATACTAGAGAATAATACAGCTTCCGGGGTCCATAGGTCAGTGGTGGTCTCCGTTGAACAGTAGATGTCTCCAGATAACCACCTAATACTTTCGCTCTATATGTGTGCGGAATGAATCAAATCTAGTGGAACTGGTTTCGGTACGTAGAACTATGTGCACAATGAAGCTATACGATATCAGGAGTCCCTGCTGTGGTCTGGAAAACTGAGTGGTAATCCCCTTTGGAGTTAAGGTTAGTCACTATGGAATAGATGTATTGAGATGGGATAGAGACAGATAAATAGGACGCTTTCAACATTTGAAAAAGAAAAGGATAATCTGTCCAAATCCATCCCTTTTAGATACGGTCGATCCAAAATTGGCTGGCATGCGGCAGGGTGAAAATGCACTGAAGTTGCACACTATATACATGTACGATAGGCCATCACCCAGATTTTCGTTCTTGCAGACAACATCTGTATCACCCACCGTATCGAAATGTTTCAACGTAAGTCTGACGAAAACGTACAGCAATTTATCTTCCGTGCCTAACAAGCCACACTTCGATAGTAAAGAAAGAACTGAGCCCTTCCTCAACACTTTTCCTTTCAAAATTAGTGCAGTACTATAACTACATCTCGATATTTGCTGCCTACCTGGGCGCCATATCGCTTGTGCTCGCTGCACTTGCTGGCCAGAACGAAGCATCTTCTGTAGCGGTGACCGTTCTGATGGGCTCTATAATGACCGCCATTGCGACTGTCACGACTTCAACAATGATCCAATTTACCCTTCACAGATCAAAGCTTTGTTTCCAAAGAATCGACCTCATTGTAGGCTCAATTCCTCTGTTCCTGCTTGACGTCACTGTCCTTGCGACTCCAGTTGGGCTTCTCATGTGGTGTACAAATAACCTGTCAGAAAGGTTTACTACATATATAGGCATAGGGGTGACCATCTTCCTCGCCATTTTAATGGTGATAGTGGCGGTATGGGCTCAGAAAAGGATTCTTGACTCCATTTTCTCAGGGCATTTCAACACCATTGAGACCGATAACGCTACTGGTGGGGGAGGAGTTCAGAAATAGCATAAAAGTAAGTCGAGAGGCATCTGAATACTTCAGTAAGACTGGACAGTAGGAGGCAGGAAATCATTCAATAAGGAGAAACTAGATTAACCGAAGTTAATCTCAGCGACGTATCATGCGAGTATCAACTCTCACTGGGTTATATCTTGGTGCTAAATCAAAGGACTTGATCCTTTGGTCGTACTCTGTTGTGTTACCTGTATTTTGCACAAACATAGTCCAGACTAAGTTTCGTTATCTCTCCGGGCTATGATAAGTGCGACTAAATTATCCATGTTGCCTCGTACTTCAAGAGCATGATCAATAATCGGAAAATGGTCCTGCTGAAACTAGGAATATGGTGTTTAAATATAAGTGAGTAACTTATCATCATACAAGCTTCGGATTCTTTGACACCAACGTCATGTCAGCGTTAACTAACTAGTTCTGTGAGTGGAAAACAAGCAGAGGGATAAATGACTAGGCTTGTGGAGATACTTATATAGGGTAGGCGATCTTGATTCTTGGCTCTGGTCTTGAAGACATGAGTGCTGGTTCCTTTTTAACTAGACTAGAGAGTACAAGTGTCATATTTCCTAATATGGCTATCAGGTGTGGTGTTTCTTTGGGTCTGGTGGCATACTTGCTGATGCTGTGTATGACTCGTTCACTTGGACCCAACGAGTCCATCTGCCTATTTCGACCCGTGTTGCATATGATTCGTCGACTTTGAGTGATAGTGCATATGATTGTGTTCCTTCTTACCGATTTCATCATGGATTGGGTACTGTCATATTGGCGATTAAGAAATTAAATATTTCTTGCCTGGTTGTTCTGCCTATGAACACTGCAAGCTGGATGACCCCAGTGTTTCGACAAAAAGCCACAGGCTTATGACTACTTCTGGGTAGCATAGAGTAAGGAAACATGGTTCCCAGCACAGAGCGCAGCCTACTTCGGTCTTTTGTTTCAGCCACCAAAGAAGCTAACAGTGTGGAGGCGGAACGGACCTTCTCTTTACTGTCGCAAATGACGCCCTCATATGAAATTTGCCAGCGTTCTGACAATTGTCTGGGAAACGACAAAGTCATGGAGATCACGCCTGGCAGTGGTTTTACACTCTTGCATTATGTAATCACTCACGGAAACAATCCAGTCTTAGCGGACTGGATGGTTAATAAAAGGGCTTCGCCAATCACTCAATTACCAAGCCCAGGAATCCCATTCACCTTAACTGTTATTCATGAACGTGCTTTCAAGAACTTGCCCGAGCTTTTCAAGTCTTTTGTTGAACACTGCCTAGTTATCATGGATGCCATGGGCCAGCAAACCATCGGAACGTCTTTGACAATTGCCCTTGAAGACGAATTCATCACGAGTGTGAAGGAGGATCAGAAGAATAGAATGATCAGCAACAACGAAAAAGCAATAATGTACTTGTTGCAGTACCTGGGATGCGGTATCTCCGTTAACGTATGCAACCTTCCGCTTATGATGGAATCGAATGGGGACGCAGGTGTCAAACAGAGGTTCACTGAGCAATGGATAAGAAGAGGATATCCAGTTAAGCATACACATGGCGAAAAATGGCCCCCACTTGCCATAGCTAGCTCTGGGTGTTATCCCAGCATCATCAAAGCCCTTTAGCAATGTGGAGCAGACCCCGACGTTCCCGATTGAGTGTACGGCCTCTGAATGTAGTTTATCTCAACTAAACACTCCTACTTAGGATCTCGTCAAATCCGGAAGTCTGGAAGATACCCTCCAAGGCAACCAGGTAGGACAGACAGTCGGCCTTCTTGACATCATTGTTCCATGCTTGAAATTCCAGCGCACAATGATATCCGGGGCAGAGCTTCATAAGATGTGTCGCTTTAGTGACCAAAATAAGGAGCAACGCGATGCCACGGTTAACCATTGCCGCATCTTTAACATGGTTCCAAGCATGGTTTTTGGCGTAATAGAGTGGTGGCGTTTGTGACACAAAATCACACAGCCATATCCTCCAATATTCGATAGCTTTCTGGTCGGATTCCGATAGTTTGAAATCTGCCTTTCCAAATTCCAGTAGCTTGATCATAACTAGGCTCCGCAAGCCATCCAAAGACCGTTTATCAGACTTGTATAAACTCGAGTGCATCCTGAATCGGATCAATGTGACCGTAGACTGGTTAGACAGACTTTGCACCTAGTGACGTTAGAATAGATGCGAAATAGTTGGAGAAGGTGTTTTATCTGATCTGACATTTAAGGATTTCTCAGGGATTGTAGCAATATGGATGGGTCTCGGCAGTTACCATGAGATATTCAATACAGAAAAATATGGTTATACTTTTTGACCTCCCTCTAACTCTCGTCCTTTGCTGTTTGCTCCGTCTTGTCCTTTTATCTATCTTTGTTTTTACCCTCTTTTTCATGGCACTTGACATCTTGTGCAACGAAATCAAATTACCCTAGTTGTACAAAACTACGGTAGGAGGCCGTTTGTTCCTGTGAAAGGCAGTACAGGAATCTATACGAGAGTAACACAAGGAACCTTAGTGGCACTGCATTATAATCTGAAAAGTTTTCCTTTTCGTATTATGTCGTACATATTTGTGAACAGAACTTTTGAAAGATCAGCCAAAATAAGTGGCGTATATCAGCTAAACATTCATGCAGTTGTTGCTCTTGACGCATGTATATCAGATATCTTACGATTCTTATGATTCTTTTCAATTGTTCCTGATCTATACCAAGTCTGCCTGCTAGTGAGTAAGGGTGGTATGTTTCCATTTCCATTTAAAATGATTCGACGGCTGGTAGAAAGTATAATATTATTTCTTATAATTATCTTTGTTGTTGTTATCATGATCTCTTATGTTGTTCGCTCTGTGCGTGACCAATATCAAGAAAATGCCTGTGTAACTCTAGTTTGGGTCAGGTGAGGATAAAATTCTTCTGGTGGGGTAGGACAAGCATTTAAAACCTGTTTTTTGTGCAGTACTGACATGGTATTGCTTGTATTTCTGTCGTCCTGAAATTTAGAAAATTCCCTGGCAGGACCGGTGTGAGCAATGCGGATGACTTTGCGCGTCATCTTCTCGACTAAACCAGTCTGAGAACTCAAATCGAGCCGCAGAATATCTTAGCAGTTTGCCTTGAATAACACGAGCACCAAGAATAGCATTAGAATCTGGTGTGCCATGAGGCCTCCCTGCCAGAGCGCGCTCACCACACCAGGCCAACAGTTGTTTCATACGCCGAGGCTCTGTTAAGCCTTCGGCTTCAACATGTTTGTAGAAATTCGCCGGCTTGACCTCTCGGTGGGGCATTGCTGTTTGGCCGCTCTCGATCAAAGAGCTCGCCGTTCTTCCACGGTTACCTAGACTGCTTCGCCTATTGCTATTGCCTCCTTCCTCTCGCATCTCCATTTTTCTATTAATCATGGGCGTATCTCTTATAGTTAGAGTAACTGTGGCTGAATATATAGTTAGGTTGTATTGTGGTGATTTATGTGACTCTGGAGCCAGTCTAAGAGGCCTTGTATAGGACCCACGTTTCTCAGACGCCTCATTGACCTGTCAATCTGCTAGTAATTCACACACTAAGTCTGATAGGCACACTAGTATTAATTGAGGACTTTCTTCCTCGAGCGCTTTCTCAAATTGTCCCGTGTCCCTAATTGTCAATGGTCTCTTAGTGGCGTTGATTTCTCGCTCAACCAACGCGTCAAATTTGGCTTTGCTTCTGTTGTTCTTCGTCATCTTGGGCTTTGTCGCCTCGTCCAATCGTTCTATTAGTCGTCAGTGCCTTAGCAGCGCGTTGCTTCGGCACAGGCCGCCCTTCTTAGACCTTGCCGTTAGTTGAGCCTTTAGCTCTAGCACTACTTCCTGCTTCGGTTTATCCGTCTTGTCTCTCTTAATTCTTTTCGATTTTCGCACAAATGCGAAGTCATCGTCGTGCTCATAATTTGTCGCTGCCTCTGCAGCGACACGCTTGCTCAACCGGCGTTGTTGGTCGTTTCTCATGCCAGTTACCTGGAGTGGCCGACATGTCACGACTAGAATAGTTATAAGTAGTGCACCCGGGGCCGTTGATGACGTGGTTTTAGATTCCCGAGGTTGTGATACCGGGAAGTCGTCGCGGCGGCGCGGTAAGTTCAGTACTAGGCGCACTTCGTGTTATGACGGAAGTCTTTTCAATGGCTAAGAAACACCGTTCAACACGCTCAAATGATGTCGAAATGCCATTGCTGATACCGACCAGTTTGCGGCATTGTCGACTGAGGTTCACGCTTTGTGACGTGATTCGCGACTTGGAGTCGAGCAAGGACCCATGTTTCTGTTTGCACAAACCAACCACGGTGTCGTCTCCACTGCAAAGCTCTATTTGGACAAGGTACTTATCAGAATACAACATAATTGGCTAACCAAAAACGATGAGAATGGGGTATAATTTCTGAAACTTTGCTACTTGGGAAACGCACCTCCCTTTCGAGTCGGGCTTGTGAAAATATGGGACGGCTTCTCAGCGCCAGCTAAATTCGAGAATTATCATTCTCTTTAAAAACTGCATTAGATTCCATCGCAGAAAAGAAAGGGAGAAAAAGAACATTAATTATTCAGTTATAGGCTTCTGGAAACAGTTATATAGGGTAAGGAATGTTGGTTGTGATCTTGACAACCTAAGTGCAAAATCCTTCCTGGAGTTAGAGCACCGAGATCTCTCGCCACTCGCTACCATTAACCTTCATGACTAAATTGCCGAGAAAACCTTAGCAATCTCCTTAGGTTGCAGTTCGTTTTGATATGTCTCACGGGCATGCTTCATGTTTTTGACAGCATGCTATCCCCATGCTGTCTTTCACCACTATCCTGGCAGATATCCATGGGCTAATTTCGGTCTCCTTACGGAGAGCGGAATCCTACAGCATCAATGGCTATTTTTCCATCTGGTCCAAGTTCGAGATGGATGTCTTCTAGCCATTCGCCCCCGAATGACTCTTGGGAAGCACTGGTAGTAATATTGGGCTTTCCAAGACAGTGGTGGGTATAACATATGTCCTTATCCTCTTGTGCAGAAGTTGGTAAGATTGGTTGTTGTTCGCAGTTTTTCGATAAAGTGTTGGGATTGTCTACACGATTCATTGGACCGTACTGTTCCTGCAATCGTTTGCGGCGCTGGTCCCGAATGCTGTAAAACTTTGCTAGAAGCATTTGTACCCGGTAGGGGGACGTGAGAATGGGGTTGGAGGGAGATGAGGATTGCGATTCTGTATAGTAGGATGCTGTGATTGCCTCTTCTTTATCTTCGTCAACCTCTTCTGCCTTTGCATCAAGATCTACTAGTGCATCGCAGTAATCAGCCATGTTGCGACGCTTGAGTGCTCGGTCAGACGTAAATGGAGCGTTGTGCAAAGCTTCAGATTGCAAATGAGATAAAGGCGGGGGAGAGTTTGTGGGAGGATCATATTTCCTGCCTGATGTAACACTAGAGTCTGGACTGGAGATAGACCCAGGGGGCTGTAGCCGCTGGATTTTGAAAGGTCGGCTGAGGTTTTCCTCCGCATCTACGATTCCAGAACCGTATTGCTCATCCTGAGTATTCGCGAATGCTTTGTTTCGAAGAGATACATCTGTTGTGTCCCATAACTTTTGTCTTTTGCGCTCATTGCCCCAGCTGTGGCTGGTTACCCCTGCTTCATGCGGTGCCATGACTTCGTTGATGGCTTTTGACGATTGCAAAAACTGCTATACAAAAGTGATGCAATATACTCAAGCGCAGGAACACAACAAAAGCTCCAAGGTCAGGCCATCGTGAGGAATAAAAACGCGGTGATACTTGCCGAGAATAAAAAGTTCACACAGCGATGGTGTCAACGAAATCGAAAGTGGAGTATGCACTGATGCATTGGATCGGCAAGACGTCGGGGAAATCAGGTAAACACTGTTGGCATTGAAATGCGCCACAGTTCTGGAAGGGAGATCTAGGGTATGAATATTGAGACACCCGATTGGTGCAGAAGTGAAAATGCGGCGTATTTCTAGTTTATATGCTTGATTAAGTTATCTCTAACTTAATCTTGGGCAGGATGAATGAAGGATGAGCTTCTAAAACTACGATATAATTAACTGGCTAGCAGTATCTCATTGGGTGTAGTTTACAGCTTGACATCTACAGGTTACAAGCTTTTAAAAACCGTCTCTTGAGGTCTGGGTCAAGCTGATCGTTTTGCTTGTTAACCACTGTAGATTTCCATGTTACTACTAGGTTGAGCATTGGCTACGTGGGACATGGTGAGCGCCAGTAAACCAACCGATAGAATACATCAATCCATAACAGGAAATATAACGCTTGATCGAGAGTCCAATCTTCGCAATACTACACGTAATGCCACGACTGCGACGTGGAAAATGTGCCGATGAAATCGAACATGCCTACTGTAGTTTACCTAGCCCCCCTTTCAATCCATCCTACTTTGTGTTTCTTTCCCAGATGCCCCTCTCCTTGTTTGCGTCTCGATCTAAGAATCTCTAAAGCCTCTCCCGCACTAAGCCTCGGCAGTCTTTGTTCAGCCGTCTCTGCATACGGATACCTCAACATCCCAAGAATAGCCTCCTTCAACACCTCATCGCATAACTCCAAATTAAGCAACCGATCCCTATAGAACCTCTTAAACGTTAATCTCAAAGCTTGACACTCCTCAGACGGATGCCACGGATTCTTTGAGAAGCCCCATGGACTCCGCCCGCTAAGCATCCAAAGTGCCAAAACACCTATACTCCAAACATCTACCGTTTCGTCATACCCTTCCAGTTCGCGCTCTGGAGCAAGCCAGCCTATCGTTCCGTCTGTACCAGGTCTCGCAGGGAGTGTTTGGCCTGGAGGTGGACTCTTTTGCGCGTCGTCGAGATCGAGCAGGACAATGGATCGGGTTTGGGAAGACCAGTTACGGATGCCGACGTTGGGAGGCTTGATGTCGCCGTGTATCCATCCGTGCTCGTGGAGGAATTGCGTTGCTCCGAGAAGCTCGATAAGGACAGTTCTTGTATTCATTGTTCTGACTCGTCAGTACTTCACTAAAGAATTTATTCGTGTCTCACCTTTCATTATCATCACCAAGTCGCTTCTCGACGTGGAGCGAGACCAATGTACTCTCTGCAGCAGGATCGAAAACAAACCACCAATCCGCATGGTCATTCGTTGCCCTGACTTCATCCGTGATAACCTCTACTAGTCTCAGGATCCGTTCCTCATCATGTCTCACGCATAATGCCGCTAAACTCTCTAGTTTTATTCTTCTTTGTTGCGCATACTCTCTATTCTTGCCAACGTGGATGCGTTTTAACGCAACGAGCTTCCCTGTTCTGTTCATCCCCACACTAACCCTCCCAGAACCGCCAACACCAATGGTACCCGTTGTTAGCGTCCATTGACCGATAGTAATAGACCCTTGCTCAGATGGCGTAGGTGTAAGAGCTAGAGCAGACTGACTGACTTGGGAATCAAGAGTGTCTGTAAGATAGTGCTGCAGCCGGGCAGTATATCCTTCTGCGCGAGACCCTCGGGCATATTCGAGACGGTAGCAGAGAGCTCCAAAGGTTAACTCCACAGCATTCTCTTTTAAGACGCAGACGTCTCGTGCAGAAACCTGACTGCCGTTGACCCTTGTAGTAGCTCTTTCAGATCCAGATCGAAGACACACAAGGCCTGTGCGATGAATTTGAAAAAGTTGCCTGACGTTGCCGAACCTGGTACATTTTATGCTTGGCATGAATGGTGAGAACAATGTCATTGAGATTTGAAATGTCTCTTAAACTTCCAACTGTCCAGCCTTTACGCGGCAGCCTAGGCGACTCGTCAATTGATAAGAAGTAATGTCCAGTCCATATCTCGTAGGGTGTTTCCTCATCTTGTCGATGGGGAGATGACGAACCCTGAACTGATGATACCGACGAAGAGGAAGAAAAGCTCTCGAGGAGTTTTCGTGCGACGCGACTCGCGCCAGGGTCAGGCTGAAGTTTCGAGGATATCCATATGCATTTTCTTGTATGTTCTTTGCAAGCTATTTCAATAGGGTCTATCAAGCAAAGATATATTAATACCATGTGCAGTTTATTAAGCATAACCTTCGAGTTTCTTACCTATAGTTTGTTCTTGTAACCAATCTACAACCTCTTTGAAAGCCCAACGAGCTTCGTCATTTGAAGGTGTTAGAATGGCTGTTGCATTTTCAGACGATGATCCTGGCGGCGGAGCTTCGACAGTTTCTTGGCTGCTTGGGATCTCGTCACCGTCCATCATGAACGACGTCAACAGGTGAACTGTATGTGGTGATGTTTTTTTTCTTTTTCTTTTTGTGGCGGGGTAACGTGGTCCTTTCGGATACGTAGTGGGCCTGTGACATTGTGACAGACACGCTGGAAATTTAATAGTGGAAAAAACAGTTATAAAGTATTGTACAGGTGAAATTGAGCAATGAGATAATGTAAAGGTAACCAAAGCTCCTTCAGCCAGTAAGTCTACGAATATAAATTCTATCTCCCTACCTTTTGCGCTGGTAGATGTCGTCAGTGTTTTGGCAAGTGATTGATAGAAGTCAAGAAATTGTCAATCATGCCAATCCAGCTGATAGTACTTTACAGGTAGGTTTGTCATTACTACGTAGGTGAGTTGGACGGTTCTCAGCTAGGAAAACCGATTATTGTTAGCATTAGCCAATTAAAATAGTAGAGATCGGTGGTTAGTGCGCCATTCCAGTGCCTGCTGAGGCCCTAAAATTACTGCCTCTTGTACCCGCCAATGACCATAGATTTCCGCGATTGAGTGGGAACTCAACAGAGAACGGAAGTTCATTGATCCGCTCGAAGAGTCAACGCGTCTGCGTCATGTCATCTGAAAGTCCCCTAAACAACATCCGATCATCAACACCAGCCAAATGTCATCACCCGCTATAGCACGCACCTGGCGCAAATGTCTCGCCGACCTCTACGAGCAAGAGTATGGCGTATGTCTCGCTTTCATTAGAATCCCGTTCGAAGCTAATAAATCTCTACTGCAGCCTCTCCCAGACCCTGTTCCAACTTTTGGTGCCGACCTGATTACCGCGCCTTCGACACCCGTCCTCTCTGCCAGTATGGCTAAACCCGATCCAGATTTCCTCAAAAAGCTTGATCAAGGTATAAGTGGCGCCCTTGCTACTCTGAGTCCCGACTACGACGACGACTCCGAGAGCTCTTCGGACGACGAAGATTGTGCGCCATGGTCACCACGGACTCACGCTGCATGGTTCTTCAAGATGGCTCCGACTCCTAGGGTTGCTGGCAAAGACAAGAAGCGTAAACGTTCAGACGTAGGAGAAGACGAGCACTCGGTGCAAGATACACAGCCTCACAAACGATCGAAACGGATTGCCAGGCTGGAGAGCAAAAAATCGTATTCTCAATCAAAGCGACAGATCCGATTCGCCAAGGAAGATCATTCTCTTTGCAGTCCTCCTCAAACGCCTTCGCCAACTACCCGAGCGAGTCCCGAAGATCGAATTAACACGGCTCAATCGAGGGAGTCTTTAGCTTCCAAGCCTCCGCCTTCAATGCAGCAACCTACACCTGAATCCGACAAGTCCTTGCTTCAACGAGAACTTAGGCAGAAATCGGTATGGCCCCCTTTGAGTCCTGCAGATGAAAGCGGACTAGTCAGATGAGAGGCATGGACATCTACGCATATGTTCCAAATGAGCGGATGGATGTGAAAACACATCTGAAGGGCCTCTTCGATGGGCGTGGGCTATGCCGTTATCAGGAGCAATCTATCAAGTCGATACAGGTCGTGTTCGATTACCCCTAACAAAACAACGGCAACGTTTCTCATGCAAACCCAAACAATGGTTAAGGACCTGAAAGCCAGCTTTCCGCTTGGGGAGATCCTGGGGTGATAGCGAGAAATGCATCAATCACAACCTTTTGGTCTAATTTCTCGCTGCACTGGTCCTGATGACACTGATACATTCATTGGACGCGATGGCATGCCCTAAACAGATTCGGGCCGAGGCGAAGGTGATTTCGAAGTAATTATACACGATTGAGTTCCGGGCCGAACGCAATGACCAGATGTATTATCCACCTCGCTCTTCACCAAGAGTACAAATGCCATTCCGATAGCAAGCTTTGAAGCGTGTGCGGACCATCTGAGCATATATCGTCATATAACCTTTGATTTTTCGTTGGCTGACCTTGGAGAAGGTTATTGATAGGCAATGTGCACTTCTTCTGACAGGACCTGTCGATGCACGTTGGGAAGACAACGCAAGACCCGCCATCATGCTAAACCATGATTTACTATGGCAGCTGCTCGTTCATTCACCGATTGAAATCGCGGGAGCATGGTAAATGCGGAAAGAACAGGCGAAATATAATGAAATTAGCGCCGTCGGGCCTTGCGAAAGATGAAATGTAACGTGGCACGTCTTTCAGTCGTGACGGGATCAACTAGGGACGCTCTGATACTGGATCTGGGCGATCCAAGGTTAGGTGGACGTCTATGGAAATGTTCTGAACCTCGACGCCTAATTTATCCAGGCCGCTGTTAGTAGTTGACACGCTGCTGTCCAAGTGCAGAGTGTTGTACTGCCTGAAGGTGCAATCAAGCACGAATCAGGAATCCAAGTTAACGCCTAGAGGTGGCCTGAATTGGTTGGGATGCAACTGAGTTGGTCATTAGTCATTAGGGGTTTTATGGGTACGTGTGAAAGAGTCAGATTTGGCCGCAACACTGTTGGCCATTAAGAACACAATCTTCGTTGGTTTCTGCCTGTTTGTCCATGTCATAGACGTTTCCTATTGAATGTAAGTGAGACATAATCAATATATATAAACAGGCACATATCCCGGACGAAAACATTGAGCGACCTGTACTCTTCACTTCCGTTATGTCTACTTTATGGTCGCGTAATTGGGATGAGCTTTGTGAGAAGTTTGGCCGCTTAAAAATCTCCTCCACTCATTACCCAGGTCAAGGACAGGATCACTGGGATTCTATCTTCAAAAGCTATGAATGGACAGAATCTCTTAAACCCCGATACCTGACTCCTGCCTTGCTGCTCCTTGACTATGACCCGACAAAACCTTGCAGATCATTCTTGTCATTCTCTAACTCTAAAGATGAAAGGTCTTATGTCTACCTGTTCTTGCTTAGGAAAAAGGATAAGCCACATAATGAATTGCATCCATCTGAAAGGGAACACTACTTGGACAAGAACCTTGAGGAGGCCAGAATCTCACTCTTCAAGAAGATTAGAGAATCTCTCCGCCCCTATGCTCCTGGGAAGAACCCATGGGAAATGCAATTTGCAAACTTCACACTGAATATGAGTGGCATTTTAGTATCAGAGACTCCTTGGGGTCTTCCCTGCCCGCCATTATATTGCCGGAAACAGGTAGAGATAGCAGTCTATGCGGGGGGTGTAAAGAAGTTAAAGCCGAGGTATGTACTCCTTGTTTATATCGAATTCAGAATTTCTGAATTTGAGGATTTTAATTTCTCCGACCGATCTTCCTGGGGCAGTGGAACGCCGGAAATGTATCTCAGTTCTCTAAGCCTAGTGTAGATCGTACTTCGGTAATTCTCCTGTCAGTCTATACGTGCTTCTTTCTTTCACTTTGCAGAGGTTATCATGTTGCAGTCTATGTATATGATCCTTATATGGCGAGAGTGTGACGTTTGTGACTACCAAGAGATAAACTAGTCTGTACTGGGCTTATGTTGGTAGATGTATAGGGCGTGATGCTGAGCGTTGCGAAGCATCACGTTTCTTAATGGTGAATAGTGCGGATTACGCGTATTCAAGTAAAGATGTTTTATTGGTAACTGCCGAGCTGAGGTTCTATCTAATGCTAATGAATGTACATACACTTGAGGGTTCACTGCTAAGTAGATGAGATTTGCAGAAAGACTCACGAGAGTGGCGAGGACTGAAATGATTTCATGGCTTTCAGGGGATCGGACACGTCTTTATAACTGATCGTAGGTAAATCCAAACTCCTAGCCGCAAAGGTATCGGCAACATTCTTAAGCTGTTTTTCGACCTCTACTCGCTTATTCCACGGTATTAGCAGGCTGCCCAATAGGCTGCGAATCCGGATCTCTACCCACTTGATTGGATCTATCAGTGTCGCTTGAGTCTTTCCAAACCGGCTAAGTAATAGTCGTTAACAGGCTACCTCCTCTTCTTCTTGCTTCCCAGACAATCTGCCTGTTTTTGTCCCCGCCCATAGTCACTCGGCTGCGTCGTGAATGTTGATTGAATCCCAAGAGCCAAAGTCCCATACCCAGCCTAGCCCCTTGACCCAGGGTGAGTCGCGGTCGATGTCTTCTTTTAACTCACCCCTCTGTAGTCGTGCGGCATCTTCTTCTTTCAATTGAGCCTGACATGCAGCAATCAGCTCATCTATAGCGCTCTGACTTGTAGTATTGGCTGCGTTAGTTCGACAGCTATCAATAAAACCTCTTTACCTGAATACGCCTAGCTCGCTCTATTCACTATTAAAAGACGTGAAATTTTGCAACGTTCAGCATGATGCTCTACATATCTGCCAACATGAGCCCAGTACGGACTAGGTTATCCCTTGGGAGTCATACCAGCTATGACTTACATGAATTGTTTTTATGTAAAAGCTTTTAAAAACTAGCTTCAAAGTGAATAGGGTAGCAGTCCACTCGTTTATCAAACACGTTAGCTGTATGAGTCCTGAGATTTCTTTGATTGGGGGTTCAAAAGAATCCCTGTAAGCGATAGGCTCCAAGAAAACTTTGGTTAAATCCCCATTCTGATCAGCACTACACCTATTGTATGTGAGATAACGTAGATCAACCCCACTAGTTTCACGTGGGTTAGTAAAATCAACTCTACTGGAGTTGATTTGGTTATTGATTTCTGGGAGCTGGAACCGGAAAAGATATCATCGTTGGCTACACTGGCTTATAACTTGCTTGCTTAAACTTCTGAGCGATTGAGGTATCGAGCGTACATTACATCTGGCTTCCCATTTCCAGGACTTCGATGCGAGATTTCAAAGCAGCCTGTGGATGTCAACAACTCGCTGAGCTTGCGAAACCCATAGGTGCGTGAGTCAAAATCAGAATGCCACTGGACCATAAGCGAACCAACTTCTGCAAGCAGAGCGCATCCTTCGTCATTTGAGGACACTTCTATAGCCTCTTGCAACCATTCAATTATTGTTGAATCAACTGTGTGGGGTTCGGGTGCTGAGTTGCCATCTACCACGGGTTCTAGTAGCTGAGCTTCCTCTGCTTGTGTGTTACTCAACGGACCGCCGATCCTAGCCCCGTGTCTTTCATTCTCCTTGGTTGATGGTGTGCTGACTGCTAGATCTTCGAAAGATCTAGGAACAGACGGACCAACCCTGGGTGGCCCAACTACTGAAATGTCAAAATTGGTCATTTCAGTCATCGTCACCAGATTCTCAACATAGATAAACTTGTCGCAAGCTTTGACAAAAGGTTTGGGAGTCTTCCTCTCTCCGCATCCAAAAACTACTAAGCCGGACTCTCGTATCCGAGAAGCCAGCCGAGTGAAGTCGCTGTCACTAGAAACAATGCAGAAACCATCGAAATTCTTTGAATATAGAAGATCCATAGCATCGATAATCAGGGCCGAATCTGTCGAGTTCTTCCCTCTGGTATAGGCGAACTGCTGCATTGGCTGAATCGACTGTTCAAGAAGACGCTCTTTCCATTTGTTTAATCCTGTCCCAGTCCAGTCGCCGTAAGCGCGTCTGACGAAGGTCTTGCCGTGTTTGGCCATCTCTGCAAGTACAGAGCTTGCCACGGCAGCATTGACATTGTCTGCGTCAATGAGTACAGCAAGCTTGAGAGCTGCCATTGCAAAGGCCGTAATTATGGCTGAAGAAGTCTATTTGTACAATGATTCGTACTTCTTGGTTAGGTCAGCTCTAGAATTTGTTTCATTTAGACATGTTACTTACGTTGTGGTACTGAGAGGTGGGTAAAAGTAGTAGGATAGTGCCTAACACATGGCGGGGATACTGTGTTTTTCGCTCTCGTCTTACTTTTGAAATGTAACATTTGATAACTAACTCATGGAAAGATGAACTTCCCCTTGTCTTTATAGTAGTTGTGGCTAAGAACGGCCATGGTATAGAGCGGGGTAGAAAGAGGTTGATTGGGTCTGTTGCAAAGCATCCAGCCACCGATAGACTTAGCGAAACCCTCGTGATATGAGCAAGCGTAATACAGAGTTTAAACATCTGATTTGGTAGATTCTAGAGAGTTGCAAGAAGGGTAGAAAGAAATGCAGTCTGTTAACGCCAAAATCAGGTATTACGCAGCTGTGACGTATTCCGGGTTTCTCTAGATTCACCAGTCGGTGTGTTATTGTGGAGCTTGAAATCGTACACATTACGAATTTCACCTAAATTTCAGACGCCAACACACTGAAACTTTCCGTGCTTTAAGTTGCATGCTTTATGATTGCGTTCTTTCCACCGTACATGAGAAGTGTGCTGTAATCTCTCGACGTAGCGGCTTTCTGTCCTCTGGAGGACAGAGAAGTAACCGGTTTAGTCTAGTTGACTACTTTTGGTGGGCCAGGATCTCAAGCTTTGCTCGAGCAATGGCCATTCTTGGTGATACCTTCGAGTTGTTTCCCGGCTATGGTGGGAAACAGTATAAGCCTGGTAAGGATATGCTGAATAAAAGCTCTGAGGTTTGGCAGGGATTGGTGCTAGTAAGATGACTACTATTAGAATGACACTGTATATGACATGTTGTGAAACTAGAGCAGCTCCTCGGCAATTTGGGATTGGCGAACTTACTCGCAACTTCTTACTTGGTCCTGATCATCTACCTTCATAACTTTGTGCTTCTAGCGTGATGAATAGACTGAATGTGACATATGTCCAACGTATGGCATGCCGCAAAAGCCTGCATCAGTGCAATCGTGTGAACGTACATGGCACATAAAATCGACAGGTGGAAGATCTGATGTGAGCTGAACCAGATGTCGAAATGGCCTGGTGCAAAACGTTCAGGGATTCGGAACTACACTTCTAGGTCAGAGATAGCTCCTCCAAATGGAAAGGCTAGAGGAAGGGAAAACCAGATATTCGTACTGCATAAAGGCCGCAACCCCCTCCATACAGCAGGAGCTCGACAAGATACCATTTCATGCCCGAATACTTGAGCATGTATTCTAGCCCATAGACCTGCACACCTTGCAGCAAAGGAATAAAAGCAGACGCACCGAGCGCTACGTAGGCACCGACCCTCACTTCACGCCACTGTAACGTCCTAAATTTAGGTATGGAGATAAAAGCCGCTGTGGTAGATCCGCAACATAGAGCCTAATGAACTGGTTAGCATGTTTTGAAGACTTGTCACCCTCCCGCGACCGAGGGTGTATATAACTGGCTTGGGTGGCAAACAATAGTCCAATGAACCTTCTGTAGAATCGGTTCGCAGTAGAAGATATAGTATATTCCAGGAATGAACGTGCCAACGGTGACGATGACGATCCCTAGCAGATCCATCCGGTGCCAGAATTGTTCCTGCTCATGTGAGTGGCTTCCGATAAGATGATACGCAACGCTAAAGATTAGGCAAACCTCAGCGGAGCAGAAGAAGACACTGAAAATGATAAAGTCAGTTCTTGTAACGTCAATGTACTGCGCCCCGTACATGGTTCGTAGGATGACGTTCGCAAATAGTGGCACTAGCACAGCGCCGATCAAGTGCGTATACACGTTACAGGTCTCATTGTGCAGGAAAGTAAGACTTCTGATGACTTGTCGATAGTCTGCTTGCAACAAGCAATAGCCGGCAAGAATGTACTGGTTGTCTTGCCGCCATTTAGGAATATCGTGCCACGTGAGGGTCCGGGTTGTGGGTGCTGGATTGGACATGGCCTGCTTTGTGCTGCTTTGGCCCACAGGCTGCGCATGACATTGCTTGATAGCGTCTCGCGTGTTCATGATGACTGCAAACAGCTGTCACAGGTTGTGCTGAGTCCTCTTTGGATGGGAGAAGCGATTCCGCAAAAGCCATCGTTGATGCAGGAGGAAACTTCAGCACCAGTTAAGGGGAGTAGGGATAGAAGGCAGCTAGTTTTAGTGGATATTACCAGCCATAAAAGGATTGAGCCGGTTCTGGTCGAAAAACTTCAACGGGCTATCCTGAAGCGACGCCCGCGATTGGGTATTGCGCGGGAAAAGGAGTAGAGAAGAGTGGAGAGTAACGCTTCGGAGAGGCGGCCCGAGCCAGTTCGTATTTGCGCAAATGCCACCTACCTCTCTAAGTCGCTCCTCTGAGTTATGATACATATCTATTAAGTTACAACGTCGGTGCGACCACTGAAATCTTAGTTCACAAATAAACAATGAAGATTGACGCTGATGACGAAGATGCTCATCTCCACAAACTCAAAGACAAGCTGGTGGACTGCTTGGTAGAGATATTCGTTAGGTTCTAGTCTTGCCCCAAATTATAAAACCAAGCGGCAAAGCATGTATTGAACTTCATGCTGACCAGACACACCGGAAAAGATGGTATTACTTTTATCTGTATCCGAAATAATGGTTGTAAGGGACAATATAAATACCACTTCCTGACTGAATAGTAGAAATTGATGAAAAGAGTTTCGCAGTTGGGTATTGGTGTATCTACTCTTGTATGCAGGGCACATTATGTCACTTGGACAACAGATGAGTCAATGATCGACGCCAACTGTATAGATAGAATGGGCTTTGTGATCATGCAGGAAAATTCGGCGCGCTGGTCACTGTCTGAATTCAGCATGATAGGCCTCAAAAAGAACCTAAGCAGATAGATATGGTGAATCAGTTGACGGCGGCCCTGCTTGTAGAAGTTGATTAACTTATACTCTGGTAGCATTCCGACTTCAACCCACGTATGCCAACGTGCCGCTAATATTCATAGGCGGCTTCGAAATCTCGCATCAAAGCCCCTGAGATGAGAAGCCAAGTTTAACATACACTCGATTTTCTTGGGCCGTGTGAATTTGACATAGCCTTAACCCTGTAGCATTTACCGTTTTTTCGTAGTTCAACGTCGCTGGGTCATCCTTCCTCTGGCACCCCTACATCACACGCTTCTTCTCATATCGGGAACTTCCATACCCCCGCCCGAGGCAGATTAGAGTATACGTTGTAACTGAAAGGCTATTGACCACTATAAAAAAGATGCAAACCGCCGTTGTATTCATTCTCTGTTTTCCCCGTATTCATCATTCTTCACATTACAACAGTCGTCCTCCTTCCTCACTAGTTCAACGTAATTTGATCGTTTGTCAAGTAGCCCACAGGTTAACGGATTGCACTCTTCTATCGTTCCTAAATTTGTTCCGTCGCGCACCAACGTCCGATATGTCTACTACTGCCTATACCAACACCGCTTACACGACTAACTATAATATGGAATCAAGGCCAGCAGCGGCACCATGGGCATTCTTCGCTCCGGCACGAAGGTTTTGCTCATCCACCGCCGATTCAAAGACAAGGCCACTCGCGAGCATGGTCCCCCAGGTCAGTACCGGGACAACCTGCCACTACTCAAATAATGGCAATCCGGACTAACCTGTAGTAACAGACACCTGGTCCTTTTCGGGTGGCGGCCTGGAAGCCAACGAGACACCAGAACAGTGTATTCTACGTGAGATGAAGGAGGAACTCGGAGTGGATGTAACTATCCAGCCCATCGGGGATGAGCCAACATGGGGCACGACAGAGGATGACGTAGATGGAAAACTATGGCGGTGCGCATTCTTTGTCGTGAAATAGGTCGACCATACACAGCAAGTCGAGGTTAGTGCATCTCTGTTTCAAGTCACCCCCACCTTACTTCTTTTGTTTCCTTGCCTATTTCACATTCTTTTTTTCAATTCGGTACTCTGAGATAAGATTTGAGTGGAAATGCTTACTTCAAGTCTTTTGTGCCAGATTATCGAAAAGCACAAGCACGTTGATCTTGAATGGATTGAATGGTCTGATCTTTGGGCCATGATTAAAGCCGACACGGAGGGGGGCGGCGAGGCTGACGGATCTGGACGAAGGATGACCTTCTTCCCGACTATGAAGGATATGGTCTTGAAATACCCTGGCCGATGTCATCCATCTTGTCTAAGTGGAAGACAGACAAATTATCTGTGGATGTTCTCTCACTTGAGAGAAAAGAGCCTATACGTTTTGTGGCAGGTGCTATATGGGAATCCGCTTCAAACGTGGTTTTTCTGGGCATCGAACGGCCCTGCGTAATTTCTCCTCGTCAATTCCGAATGGGCGTTTAGTTTACTTGAGAGTTACACAAGTTATATGGTTCAACGAAAGGATAATTGAAGTACAGTATAAATTTGTGTACTGCAGCCTAGTGCCGAAGTCAATAGTGGACACCGGGAAAACTAATGGACAATTTTCTAAACCCCAATGGTATTTGAAATGCCGTTGTTATGGATCAGCAGTACAATCCTGAGAAGCTGCATGCTGTGATGTTTCGAGCGCAAGAGTAAGACGCGAAACGAGCTCTTACATTTCGTTGTAGTGAACTGATAAGGTAATGGACATGAGACTTACGGATTTTACAAACCATGGATGGAGGTGCAAGAAAGTGTTTTCGAGATCTTTGTATTTATTCCCTTTTATATAGCTAATTTTCATTTTTATCTATTGATGTAGGGAAGTAATCAGACGTGGTTTCAGTTGCCTGATCAGGACAATTGTCTTGCAATCAAGGCTTGATTTAAATTATTCCAAATGGGACCAAACAGTGAAGTGGTTGCCGCTAAATCTGTGTGGCGCGTGCGTGCATGGGTTAGAGGCTATGGCTGAAATACCAATTGAATACAATGGTGCCGCTTGGGAAGCCAGGAGCTCGCAAGTCCTTGCACTTCTGTGCCCTCTCTTGTCTCTTGCACATCCACAGCCTCTTTTCCTCAGAAACATAATGCCAGTATTTAAAATCTAATCGTATTGTTTCGAACCATAACGACTTATGCAAAATAATACTTGCTTCACTTCTTCTCGCATGTTAATATCCCGGATATAAAGCTCCTCATTATCACTCTTCGTCCCAACGCGCTTTTTCAATGCCACCCGTCAAAGAACCTAGGAATTCAGACGTGAGGCGCAAGCCGCGGCGAAATGACGTTCAAGGTAGGATATATATCGGACTTACATCCGTATTGGAGAGTGAACAAACCAACAATACCTGCAGCTGGCGATCCTGTCCCCGTTCGCGCAAAACGTCGCTACCGTCCGGGCACTGTCGCACTTCGCGAAATCCGACGCTACCAAAGCGATACAAAACTTCTCCTCCGAAAGCTTCCATTTGCGCGCCTTGTAAGTCCTTCCAACTCCCATCTCTACGCGACCAGTGAATGACATCCGGGTTCAAAGGCTCGAGAAATCGCACTATCGATGCGTCCTGCCGACGCGGGTCTACGGTGGCAAAGTCAAGCTATCATGGCTCTCCAAGAAGCCGCCGAGGCCTTCATGGTCCACCTATTTGAAGATACTAACCTTTGCGCCATTCACGCCAAGCGTGTCACGATTATGCAGAAAGATATCCAGCTAGCGAGACGGATACGCGGTATGTGGGGTGGATTGGGTTAAACGAAAGAGATACGAACAACAAGGAACAGCGAGGGGGGGCTGGATGGGCGCTGATGAGGATTTAATTTGGGAGTACATACGACGCTTGGTACTTGGAGATATACTCCACGGGCCCACTTTTCGTATTGATCAACATTTCTTTCTACTATTGATCTATTTGTTTCGCCACCTGAGCCTAAAAACAAGAGCTTCGTTCGCCTGTGCAATACTCGCAGTCAACAATCGCAACCTGAGCCTTGACCTCGGTCTTGGGAATGTCTTAAGACTCAAGATATAGCCGAATAAACGTCACAGCGTCGTTAACGGCCGAGAACGCAGTGTCACCGAGTTGTCTTGCAGCAACAATGTGAACGGTGCTGATAGGCAAAATTGACAGTCGAAGGTTAAATCGATCCATTATATCTGACATCTGATGCGACAAAGGAAGTAAAGGGAATTTCTTGGGGAGCTCATTGGGGTTTCATGGGAATTATTTGGGTCGATTCTTGCGGCGGGATTGGTAAAACCGATTGACGATCTTCCTCACCCTCATATTTAAGGGGTCCTTCATCGCCCTACGAGTTTTTCTTGCCAGTTGAGACTTTCTTTTTAGGATTTGTTGATAGATAGGGATGGATGAAAAATTGAAAATACGCTTGGTAAGCTAAGATGATAATGACCATAGAGATAGATGTTTGCAGTCATGGTAATCACAAGTGTAAGATAAAAATAGCCATGCATATATTAACTACATTCCTAGTCCCTCAGTGAAACAGGGCGAGCTTGGTCTGTATCACAGGAATGGTTTGATAGTGACTAGATAACAAACCGCTTCAACCTGGATCATTACTTCCTAACGTTTTGATTACCAAATTGATACAAGGCCCCACTCATTTATGCTGGTTGATACCGCATTCTTTTGGGTAGCCAAGTGAGGCATTCTGACGACGCGCAAGTCCTAAAATACATTCGTCGCTAATGATGAGGCTTCGCCCCAGATACAGCCCCCTTCTATTTCCACTCCCCATTATTTAATCGTGCTGAACTTTCCTCTGCATAAATCTGAGTAAAGTCAGTCATAGCCAAGCAACTCCCTCCAACTCGACTTCCTGACCAAAGACTGATAAAAGGTTAGGCAGCTTCCTTCCTTCCAACAAAGCAACTTCATCATCATCCACCATGGGATTATCCAACCTGTTCAATAGCATTAAAGATGAATTTTCAGCTAAAAGTTCCACTTCGAACTTGATGGACCAACGAAGCGACTTCAACATGAGTAACTCAAATAAAACCCCTAGCCACGGCAGCAACAACCCTTTCCCCAGTATCCGTAAGTCACTACTCATCGTGTTACTTGGCCTGGCCACTGACGCTCCCTCCAGCTACCGGCGCACCTCCTGCTTATGATTCAATACCCAAGACTTCTGATATTAAAATTCCTCGTCGAGCTGCTTCTCCTGCGCCCAGTATCACGAGTGTAACATGTGACGAAGACAAATATGCTTTCCTTACAACCTTTGATACCGTTTTCGTCATCGACGACTCTGGTTCCATGGCCGGTCGATCGTGGAGGGAAGTCCGCGAAGCCCTCAGTACTATAGCACCAATTTGTACATCTCACGACCCTGACGGTATCGATGTTTACTTCTTGAATCACCTATCGTCCCATGCTGTATCAGGAACACAAGCCCCTGGAGGATACTACCAGATCCGCGACGCCAATCAAGTCCAGCGCCTCTTCAAGTCCGTCCGACCCTCCGGTTCAACACCCACAGGCGCTCGTCTCGATAGTATTCTCAAGCCTTATGTCTCGCACATTTCTCGTCGCGCTAAGAACATTGAGTCGACCAGGCCGGTTAACATCATTGTGATCACCGACGGATGTCCCACAGATGACCCAGAAAGCATCATCGTGCACCACGCTACGAAGCTTGATCAGATTGAGGCACCTCCTCACCAGGTTGGAATCCAATTCTTTCAGGTCGGAAATGAACATGGCGCTACAAAGGCTCTTCGCGAGCTGGATGATGATCTCACTGGGCAGGGTATCCGAGATATGGTTGATACGGCTACATGGAACTCTACTACTTCAGACAAAAGCCAGACTCTATCTGCCGAGGGAATCCTCAAAGTTGTCCTTGGTGCAGTTGTACGACGCCTTGATCGCAGGACTTTCGGAAAAGACCTTTAGGGTCATGATTACTCGATCATTTTGGGTACAATCCATACGCTCTTTAGTTATGGTTATCAATCAGTTTGATCAAGACGCTAGCATAGAATATAGATTGGAATTGTTGATATGAATAGATAAAAGACAATTCTCCTCAAAGTCAGAGTTAGGCATCTCTCCCGTCTTCTCGTTCGATTATTCCCCCGACATCGAACCTTCAGTGAGCAAGAGATTGAAGAAGAGAAAGGGAAGTGATTAGGTTCGGGTTTTGTGCATATCATCATCTCCCCTTTAGATGGATTAGACTCGCGTTGTTAAAACATGGTATAGTTATGTTGCATGACCTCCCAGGCCGACCAGATGTAAGGAACTTCGTGGTTTTCTCTTTAATTGACCACGACTAAAGTGTCTTTGCCTTCGTGTTCGTACTTTGTGGCTGATGTAGAAATTGAGGATTATTGGCAAATCTCGAAGACATCGTGTTGGGGGGGATCTCCATCACATGTCAAAATAAACATCATATCCTATGCGAGGACAAGTTGGTGCATAGCCATCGGGCTGATGCCAAATTCACGTTCGCTTTACTGACTACGAATGAAGGAGTGTGAATGAATTTCGTATTCTACTTCGATATGACTGTTGATAACTATTCAGTCCAAGGGGCAGGCCCCTGAACATTCGTTTCAGGTGATATCGATAACAGGACAGTCTAGTATTATTTTAAGACTTCAGCAGTAAATGATGAATGCCGGAACCGGCAATCCAGAATTACTGCAGAGACAACGCGGGCAGTAGGCTGTAGTGCGACACTGAAAGCTGAGTTACTGGTGTGACGTGTTTATTCTCAAAGCTGCGCGTATTTGTCCCTATGAGTTAGACCAAGGAGAATTTTATAATTTTGGGACTGGTGATGTGAGTTCGTTCGTGCGCCTGAATACTTGCAGGTTGTTCACGAAAGATTCCCACGATGTATCGGAGGTGATGGGTGCCGTGACATAGTCATCCATATCCAGCCGAAAAGCCGTTTCTGACCTGATCTGCGCTAGAACGATATCGTAAGGTGTAGGAGGCGGTGGCAGAGGACTCATTGGGTTTTGTTTCCCTACCGAGGGCAAGCAATCCAGATCTTCGTTCAGACAGATGTGCTCATATAGCGAGAGAACGGCCGGTGAGACTCCTGAGATTTCAGCAGCGTCGTATGCCATACGATTTCCGATCGCTTCGGCAAGCGGTCGGCATCTAGGGAGAATATAACGATCGAACCCAGGGCTTCGATGTTCTTTGTATCCCCCGATAGCTTCGAGTTGTGATCTAATGTTTGACATCAACTCGTTTTCACGTTGCGCTAAGCGCGACATCATGTTCCGCGCCTTTGGGATTTCTACTTTCTCTCCCAGAAGCTCTGATACGAAACCTAAGAATGGAATTGTGAGTTAACATGATATCCTCAAAAGAATCTTAAACTTGACGGGATAAGAATTTTTCCAGATACGTACGGATACATAGCACTAGTGTATCTCCTTCGGCAATGGAAATTCCTTTGAATGTCAGATCTAACTCGCTTATTTGATTATATGCAAATAGACCCTGCCATCCACATCTTTCAGCAAGAGGTCCCATAACTTGGGTAGCTTTCATCACTGTTGCCTTGAAGATCGTTGCCAGCGCATGCTGTGCCATGTCAGTCAGATCGGGACACATTCGAATGGTCCATCGAGCATATGGGCGCAAGATCTTGTCTTGTATCCATCCCTCGACAATAGGACGTTGTTGAGTGCTAAAGCTCATGACCTCTTTAGGCGTATGTCCACCGGTTGCCGTTATAGTCCTTCGCTCACTGTAGACAGAGGCAATGCGAGTTCCAATCTTAATGGCGGAAATACCCATGATGGAGAGGGACAACGTCCCAGCGGATACTCTCCAGATCTGGGCTAGGAAATCCAGACGTTCGTTTTTCGGTTTTGAAGACGAGCCCAGCAGCGACGTTGCGGGTAGCCCAACATGATAAAATGTGGTCAGTGAGTGATCCAACGGTTTCGTACCTGGTCGTGTGGGGAGGATTCGTGATGTGATCCCGGGTTGCATGCGTCCAGCGACATTAAGAAAAACAAGGAAAGGCTTTACCCCATGGCTCTCCCCGTCAACAATGAGGCGAGCAAAAACTATGGCTAACCGAGGCATATCGCAGTATGGCGTTGTAGGGGGCATTGCCTTTGATGCTCCTGCATGAGGAGTATGTAAGTCAAAAGAACCATCTGGTAGGAGTGTAGCAGTAGTTTCTAGATTGCGTGCATCCAAGCCGTGGCTCACTTCAGTAAGCATGAAACCTCCGCAGATGTCAAAGTTCAGAAGCTTTTGGACCAAGTCTTGTATATCGGGTCGTCCTTTGACGAAGGAACAAAGAGTTCCTACACATAGATTTATCTGTATAGCAACTATAATGAATGCCGTCATGTCGCGGGCAGCAATCACTTTATAGCTCTGATTAACATAATGCGAGTGTATCTCGAGGCTTGAACGTCTTACAGTCGAATTGAAAATCCCAGAACTTTGGGGTCAGGTTCTGAATGTCCTGTAGAGACAGGCCTGGTCAATGTGTCAGTGACGACTCTCAGAAAGGGCGATGGACGCACCGCTGTGACGGCATATAGATCGCGCTCTTTCGTAGTGTAAAGATACGTCTCGCCTGGAGGCGGAGGCCGCCACATCTCTGTTGCTACGCCAGATGTCCTGGCTAAGAATTGGTTTGGACTGGAACATTTCCTTACGAGTAGACTGTCGTTGTCTTCCTGTCGATTAGGTCTGTAACAGTTACGGAATTGATATAGAATCAGTCCTAAGAAGGGACCGCCGATCGCTGTATAGAGATTCTCTGAACAGGGATTGGACTTTCGGTCAGAGTGAATTGAAAAGGTACATTAACATCTTCATCCACAATTGGACCAGCCTGGTAAATGCAGCGGACATATTCGTATCATATTAGAGGCAAATGAAAAAATGGTATCACATTGTACGCCTGTCCGTGTTGTAGACATATGTGTCCGCTCTAGGTATCAACAGGCAAGTAAGTATAATCAGTAGTTTTCATCCTCACATGGTACTTGCGTACTGTATCAAGCAATACAGGCCGCAGGTGATTCTTCTCCATGGGATGTTTGAAGAATGCTGACTGGCCTCCTATCACCTATTACGGCTATATGTGTGCGTCTTCAGACGTAGAATGTTTGGCTGTTCGCCTGTTCCTTTGTTTGTATGTACGTTGGCCTGGACCTATTTGCTATCTTTCCGTGAGAGGACGAATCTCTAACATGTAACAATTCCTATTCGCGGTGTGAGATCTATCGTCAAATGTCCATGGATTCGAGGATTGGTTTAACCATGTGGTTTGCCAAAGTCTTTCTCCATTGTGGCGTTATAATGTTGTCCATAATGTAAGGACGAGAGGTCAGATGGATTTCGCCGAGAAGGCCATGACTAGAACTTTGGACTCCTGATCGTGTCCGCTACCCTGTTCGAGCAATGAGATGTACGAATAACGCAAAGGCTAATAACGCGATAAGGATGGGAAACAACTGGCTGGCACTGTAATTGATAGGAGACGATGGGCGTGCATATTCCAGGTCTGTTTTAGAATTATCACTAGCCGTGTCTGTTGACTCTTCGATACAGGCCTGTTAGCCTTGAGGCTGCCCCTGACCTTGGCCCTTTTAGGTAGAGGAGATGTTGATAACTAGATCCCCTTACTCCGTTAGCCATAGCCTCGCACTGCTCCTTCGACGGGAAATGTGTCGTCACCTTTCGATCATTGGCCATGCCTTTACGCATCTGTTCAATAACCCTTACTCTGCAGTATTCGGTAGCCTCGAGCCCTGTATCTACAATTCAGCTTCGTCCTCCGATCTCGCATTATAACCGCTGACTCCGCCAGGATTTCACTGTCGAACCAGTCCTCTGACTCCAGGCTGTTGCATGTACTGTGATCGTTCTCAGATGGCGAAGGTGGTATTATTGACAATACCTAAGCCTATATGTTCTACTTTCCACCAATTTTAGTTGACTAGATGCTAGGGCAAAGAAAGCATGCCTTGTAGTATACGAAGGGCGTATAACAGCTCGTAGTCGTGGTATCTCGGAGCTACAAGCTGAAGACCAACAGGGGCGTTCTCAAAGTTTCCATTTTCCCATAAAGCCTTGACGTGACGACAAGAATCACTCAGAGGCTCATACGTCTCACTGTACTTCTCACCAGGTTCGCATCTAATAGGCGTAGGAAACACCACACTAGGGTAGTCAACCAGATTGTAGAGAGAACTGTACGTCCAATGTAGAGCTGTGTCGTGCAAGCAAGCGGAGCCGACGAAAGCAGGTGCAACGATGACGTCCACACCTTGCTCGTTCCATCTTCTAGCAAATTCCTCTCGAATTTGGTCCCTTTTCTGACGAAGTAAATCAATTCTCTTGGTAGTCAATACACTGGACGGCTGATCTTGACTAATCAACTCCGTAAGAGGATGAATGGGTTCACCTGTGCTCAGAATCCCATCTCTGATATGCTGTCCCCCATTGGGCCAGTACATCTGTTTGATGCTAGACCAGGCATTTGAAGCATCATGTATCGTAAAATCAACAATGTCAACTAACTCCCTGTTCTTTTCACAAGACAGTGCTCCTTTCACCCACGCTATGGCTCTTTTCACCGGTGGTTGTGGGTCGATAAACCCGTCGTGACTCACGACACCAACTCTCAGCTTACGCGTCAACGAGGTAGCCCAGCTGTTGGAGTTTCGGTTCGGATCTGCTCCGGGCGGGCCGCTCAAGAGGAGGCTGTCCGTGCAAAGGTCTATGTCTCTCCGACTGCGACACATGGGCCCGGCGGATATGGGGATGTTCAGGGTTGCAAGGGGAGGATCGCCTGTGATGAGACCCTTCGTTGAGATTGCTGATGAGGTGGGTTTGAAACCGTAAATACCACAAAATGCCGCTGGGACGCGGATGCTTCCGCCGATATCGGTACCAATGCCCATAACGGAACCTTTCATAGCGATTAGAGCCGCTTCGCCGCCTGTCGATCCACCAGCTGAGAGGTTTATGTTGTAAGGGTTTAGAACCCGGCCCCAGTGGGAGTCGGTTTCAAGGTGCATGAGAGATTGTGGCTGATTTGTTTTACAGTAGAAAATCGCACCTTGACTTCGCAGGTTTGCGACAATATCGCAGTCCTCTTCGTCTTTCACAATACTTGCAAGACAACCTTGAGAAGAAAACGTCCCCGCGACATGCATGTGGTCCTTGACACTGACGGGAAGTCCGTGGAGGGGACCAACCAATTTTCCATGCTTTACGAGGTAAGTATCCAGTCGTTCAGCCTGTCTAACAGCTTCGTCCATGAACCATTGCGTTAAGCAACAAGTAAGCTGATGCGCTATAATGGCTCGCTTGCTGTAAGCTTTGATCACATCTACAGCACTGTGCTTTCGGCTGGCTATAGCTTCGAGAAGACCGACGGCGTCATAATCCTCTGTTATGGACAACTCAGTCTCTGACAAGATACCACAAGTCGATGGGATCCTTGAGACATCTGTAGGTGGATTCCGAATCATTTCGGGCGGTAGCCGAAGGCTGTCCGGCACTGGAGTCGCAAAGGCTTGTAGTAAGCTCCGCCTTTTGGCCTCAAACTCGGCATTGCCGATGGGGATGGGTTTAGACTCGACCACGGGAAGGTATGGTGAGGCTGTACACGGAAATGGCCGTTCGCCTACGTAACCCGCGTTGTTCGGAGACAGGTAGAGATCGCGTACCATCGTTGGAAAGAGATCAGACAAATGGGAGACAAGTGTAGAGAGTACAAATGCCGAGAAACAAACAAATTCGATATTGTAGTCGGAGTGAAGTACCACGTCAAGAACTATGAGAGAGCAAAACGCGATTGACACGTTGGTGCAGCTTTATCGGTTTATGGGTATTGTGATTTACTCGTTCGTCACACTTCGCAGAACAGCATTTTTAGACCCTATTTGGTTCCTACTACAAACTTCCAATACAAAGGCCAGAAAAGAAAGAGATGAAAGGTTGTGGAACTTTCATAATCAGGATTCTGAGTAGAGCCGCATAACCAACCCCTCTGGCCATCGTACAGCGATGGATACTGCATAGAAGTTTCAACAGTCAAGTTATGGCCGTTGGGGACCACGTTCCAAGGATCATCAGCACCAAGGGTCACTGCAGCGCTGCGTAGTTCTACTACTTACTCCGGCCGTATTTGGCCATTCATGTTTTTGCGATTCTCAAACCAGAAAGGGCGACATCGCTTGCACGAGACTCAAACCCTGCTCAGCGAAGGCGAAATCTCAATCGCAATGTTCGCGCCACTTTGCAAACTAAAAAGGACCAAGTCATCTACCTTTCGCCACCTCCACTCGAAGATCAAGCACTCCCATTAGAATTGCCAGCAGATACTGCTGTGTGGCTGAGGGACGACACGTAGGTTCTTATTTGAAGAGATATAATGATACCAAAACTGAGACTACCTCCCTGCCCCTCGAATGTATGGAAAGTATGAAGGGCATCAAGAGCCATGCAGTAAGCTTTGCCTCGCAATTGAGGAGAGTGTGGCCCCATAAGCTGTGGCTTGGTTCCTGAGAAGGTCGCCGATACGCACAAAACTAATACACGGTTTTCATTTTTCATTTTTCATTTTTCATTTTCATTTATCCTGAAAACACACAGAAGTTTTCAAGTAAGCACCGCACCTCTTGTCACATTCGCTGGTTAGCAACAGCATCATAACTCGGTCACTCAATATCCCCTTTTGTTTTTGCATCTTAGTCCTGCTGTCTCACGGCATTACCGAGACATGGCTAGCCTGCGGTTGTTCATGCAATGAATGTGTCCCATTGGTGGTACATACTCCCATGTGCAAGCTGTATCCTTGCGAACAACGACCCCTTGGTAGGCCTCCCACAGACCCCCTGAGGGACTGCATCTACTTTGCCGAGCTTTGGAGATTACACTTCTTACCTGGTTTCGCTTGCTCCAGGTTCTAGAAACTGCATTATCTTGCATGGGAGATTCAACCTCGCCAACGACTGAAATATCTCCTGTACACTACGATTCATAACATAATCCTACGACCCATGATTGACAAGGCATGCCAAGATAGGGGTGACTTCCCATCCTAGGCAGACTCTCGGATCTCGCCGAATTTGAGCGTGGCCAGTCTATGTAGAAGGGGTCTCTCAAAGCTTCAAAGCTTTCAGGAGCATTCTACCTCAATTCCCACGGCTACGGCCAGCCCGAAGCTTCGATGACTTGAAGAAAAGGGGCTATCGGTATCATCAATACCAATCTTGCAAATATTTAAGAGCATCTTCACACCATGTTTTACTAGACATCCAATAACCTCTGCGTTTCTTAACATTGGCCACCATCGGAACTTTGCTGCTATTCTACCTGAAATCTCTCTGCTGCCCGACACTGTCGCCACTGGAGCTCGGATAACTTGAATAAACTATCTGTTTGTCCTTTAAAGCAACCGCCATCAACAACATGCCTCGTGGGCCCTATGACACTACTGGTGTGGTCAAGCCAAACGCCCCCAAGCCTCCCCCGAAATGTCAGTCTTGTCAATATTCCACATTCCTATACTAACCCAGCCAGAGCGATGACACTCAACAGCTTAAGCATTGTTGAACAGACTGGCGAATAGCCCATCTGCGAGGTTATCATCCTCTGATCCGGATACATATCATATGTGGAATGGTAAAGGCGTGGTCTTGCAACAAGGAATCGATTTGTAAGATAGTTTGTTTATTTCTCTAGCATCACACAGGCGGGTGGGTGGTTTTAAACTTCATATTTGTTGTTGCTTAAGTGTATGATAGAGAGTTCATTGTGCTACAACGTCATAGATCAACGATATCAGCCCTCGTGTCAATACAGGTATCCTGGCCATACATTGGCTGAACAAATGCGTTGTTGGAATACTGTGAATTGAGATACTCGTTTACTTCCAGCTGTAAGCTCGATGTGCCCACAACATTGGTTAGAATACGGGAAATGAGGACTTCATTCGCAATGTGAGTAAATCGATAAATGGGGAGCTAAAAGGGCGACCAAGTGTTCAAATCACAACCAGAAAGAGATGGTAGTGTTCATTTTCTTGAACCGCAGAGTAGTGTGTTAAAATACCTAATGATTACGTTGATGGTGATGAATGCCTACCGAGTAGCCAAGATACACGGAGAAAGAAAAATAAAAGAAGAGAAAAAACCCTATATATTGTCTATTTCGGTGGGGTATAAATAGAAAGGCAGACCACAGGGTAAGCAGATCAAGATTCTTTCTATACATTGCATGATACATATTTGGCACCGAGACTCAGTGACTTCTACATCGTATGCTAATACGTTGCTGAATTATATGTAGGTCATACGACCGACGCACACTATCCAGGTTGGTACCCGGAGGGGAACAGGCTACTATTGCGGAAGAATATCTGAGAAATCCATTTTTCCGTATCTATCCCCAGATAGGCTTTTTACTTCAGGCACGGAACGGCAGTGTTCGTATGCTAGAACCCGGATGTTTACTACTCTCTTCCCACTGGCCAGACTTGTGGATTTATGGGAAGTATGAGTTGCGAACATTCGGAGGTAATGAATGAAGCTGATAAAGTCGTATACGGCGATCGAGTTGCCTTCTTCAAGGACCTCATCCCACGGTAATTGGTCTATTGGCCTGTCCTGATCCACCAAATCATCAACGGATACCTCTATCAATTGGAAGCCGTCGGCTTCATAAGTCTTCAGCTTCGGCTTATCATATTCCGTTCTTGACGGTAACCAATGTTTCCGCTTGATTTGATGATTGATGAGCCACAGCTTTTCCAATCCCGCAAACATTAAGCCGTACACAATATATGAACACAGAGAATCTAGACTTTGGGTCCGAGGTAATACGTGTGGGTTAGAAGTCCACGCGGTCTGATGTTGCCATCCCACGTTCTACATATGGAAAAGGGTTGGGGTTGTGCCACCGGGAATAATATTATCAGACAATGACCAGATAAAACATATCAGCGTCATCGAGGTGAAGGACGAAGAGATCGCAACCTGGAGATACAACTATAGTGCACAACTCGCGGGCGACGTCCTCTGGTGTGTTAGACTCTGACTCGTCAACCCAAAACCTCAGGCTGCCACGATTAGTCCTCCTCGGAATGGCCGCGGGCTTAATTGGGGCTAATTTTCGTCCTATAACGTGGCGTGATTGCTTGCACGCATTCCAAGGTCCTACACCTGCCAAATACGTCGAAGGGTTATCTGAGCCCAGGAGGCTGTGGCCATATTGGAAAGACATGAGCCCTTGGCTTTTGTGCCAAAGCACCACTTGGGTGTCGAAAGATAGTACTTGACAGCCCACGGAGCCTCCAGAACGCCATCCGCGGGTGCTGGACCTTTGTAGTCGCTGTTCAAACTGAAGATCTGTATACCTGGGCTGACCGGACGAATTGCCCAGTTCCATATTTCTTCTTGCAATTCCGCAGGAAGGCTTTGAAAGTTTTCAAAAGATCGAAGCATGAAACTTAACTATGGCAACTAGCACAAGGTAATGTGCGTAACGAGAACACCTGTCAAACAAGCCTGTCGGCCAGGCACACGTTCTGTCTTAAGATACGTCTTGCAAATAATCTCTCATCGCGTATGGTAGGGTTGAAATGGACACAGACCTTGTGAGTGATTGAGAGGCCCAGAAACTGGCTATATTGGCCGTCAACTATCGGAAAAGTATTCTTGTGGCGATAGGTTGTCAAGTGAACTTAAACTGCTAATCGAAAAGGAAAAGGAAGGTGGTACACCACTTCGCAGGTACATGGGAATAGGCCGGCACGAGACATATATATATTCGAAATGACAAGAAAAATGCAACATTCCGGACGGGGGGGATGCAGGATAAAGCCTATGCAGTTATCTTACAATGCACATTACTGTCCGATTTTCCACTTTGTGACTTCAATGTAAGGCTAACCATCTACTTTTCACAGCCTTAACTTCATTCCAAAACTCAAGCTCAACAGCATTGTGCCATTTCATCGACCGAACGATCGGGAGAACGACTCAGTGTTGCAGTAAGAAAGGGTAGCCCTCCATTTATCGATGGGCGTTGTTCTCTAGCAGGATCCGAATGACATCCTCGTGGCGATGTAAAAATGCTAACTCCAAGGGTGTCGCGCCGCCTCCGATCTGTGAATTGGCATCAACCCCATTATCGAGAAGCAATTGGACGAATTTGCCGTACCCTCCCGATGAAGCCAATCGGAGGGTCTTGCTCAATGTCGATTGGATTGCACATCCAGTTTCCGTAGCATGGGCAATGCAGTGGCATTTCGAAGCGCCAAGGGCATTCTTGAACGTCCCCATCCTTCTTTTTTTCAAAGCCCAAAATAGCGAAGACAGGTCGTTGCTCTTTGCATCGCGGTCGTACAAAATGGTTTTAGTGATAGAGTAGCTTTGCTTGCTAGTGCGAAGTAGTGCTGCAAGTTCTCTCGGCCCGAGAAAGGCGGCAATCATATAGTAAAGCTCTGGTGGTATCGTGAGAATGCCCATTTCAATTCTGGCAACTAGCTGGAGAATAATCCCATATAATGAGTCTCATGAAAATGAGAACCAAATCAGAACACGTTATGAGCCGTGATGTCCAAAACATAAATGTCGTTGTATGATGACGAGATTTAGAGCAGAAACGAGAGTTATCATTATATTTGTTGCGTAATAGTCAAACCAGCCCAAATCCTTTGAGCTGATGGAGGTTTACAGGGCAAAATTACAGATGATACGAAATATGCTTTGGGCTTGTGTCCAGAAATGGACGTTCTGAGCCCTATACCGAGTCTCATGGCATTTCAAGCCTTGCTATACGGGTTGCAAAACCAATACGGTCAAAATGCTAGGTTACTCTAGGTGTCGTACTATGCCACTTCGAAAAGTGGTGTTTGTAGAAGGCTGAATATGGGAACTTGCTCCAGATCTTGCTGGATTGTTTTAACGAAACATAGACGCAAGAAGACCATGATTGAATTTCGACAGAAGGGGACTTGTGAGCATAATTTCGCGGAAAAGATTATATGTTGACGTCCAGATTTATATTTCAATTGTCTCACGAATGTACTTCTTACTCATGATCATTTGCAGCAAAGTTGTTCCGGCTTGTAACTACAAACACTGTGCTTTCCCTTGCCGATGACCCATTCAGCATGCAGATGAGCTCGGGAAAATCTCCGCAGTGCATCCATATCTGACCATGAAGGAAAAAAGGTTTTGTCCAAGTCTGGATAGGTGGATTTCATACGCTCTCGAAACTTGGGTTGATCCCCGTAAGGAACCCGCAATACTTCGGTCTGCTGTTTACTGCCAGTCTCACCCGACCAGTACAGCTGATGTAAGGCTGCCCAGTAAAATCGAACAGGGGATATAGTGAGGTCATTTGGCCCTAAGGGACAGGAAGACACTGCTGCCCATTCGCTAAAACAAACGTCGCCGTCGAAGGTGTAATACGGCCCTGCGTCAGGACTGATCAACATCTTTATCCATGGTTGTTTCCACTCAACGTCTCGGGAGAGTAGGACGAGCGAAGAGTACACATAAACGTTTCTTCTAGACATATAGTCTGAGAACATAGACATACAGCCTATTACGCTAGCGCGCTTGCGTCTCATAGGCCAAAATCGAGGACGCAGCCAGCTGGATAACCTATCTTCATAAGTTTGGGCCAGCGTATCCGTGTCATATTTCTCGCCCGACCAATGCGTCATAAAGAAAAGCCTACCTCGGAGCACGCCATCACAATGTGGACAGGCGCAATTTCTGAGGCAGTCTTTCTCTACTTTCCAATTGAGATCCTTGCGGGGAATGTGAAAAGGTGCCCAGGCTGGTTGGATATCTGAGTTTTTCATTTGGGCCAAGAGGACAGACGTCGCTCAACCAAGGAATGCGTCCGTGATCCGAAGCGTATCTGTGACGGTGGAAAATATTTCACTGTTGCTCTTATACCATTCGAGTTAGCGGGCATATTACACAGCCATTGCTGTGTAGCACACGTACCTATTATTTGAGTATAGTTGAAATGTCTGATAGAGAGAGGCATGTATGCATGGGCCTAGGACGAGATGACTGGCTACATTTATTAGATTGCTGGCGTTTTTAATTAGATGGCCCAACACGACACAAGCCACTATCATCCATACCCAGACACTCCAAAATGTCGAACCAAAGACGAATTGGAGACTTCGTGGGGCAGAGGGAAATTAGAAGCTGAAATAAGGCTGGATTCATTACACTTGTGATTTATGAGCGACCTGGAATGGATTTTAAAGAGGAATTGTTGAGGTAATGAATGGGCCAGGCATTAACTGGTTCGTGAAGTTAATAGATTAAGGTCGCTCCCCGTATTGACACTACTCAGAGACTATGATGTCGTTATTCCGACCAATTAGCTAGCTAAAGCAAAAGCCAACCCAACAATAATACCTCTCAGTCTGTAGCTCAACTATAAGGCTCCGAAGGGAGCCCACTGCAAGTCGTATTTGCTCGACGTAAACATAGATCTTCACAGTGCTTCAAGCTAAGATCTTGCAAACACTACGCCTACTGCCTGGATGCATCCTCAGTTGCTCATTTCTGGTACGGGCAACAAGTCTGTTCCTCTAAAACATCTGTATTCACTATCCGGATGAGCGAGATCATCCAACTACCAAACATGTCTGCCAGACTTGCTTCTATTTTGCTCGATTGAACTAGTGAGCCAACGTAATAGGTAATCAATAACTGAACGTATCATCTATCTAAACCTGTATTGATATCGAAACGCTGAAACTTTGCGTTGTACTGTAGGACTATGTTGTCACTGCTAAAAACTGAAAAATGAGAGTTGCAAAAGGTTGACCACGTTAGGCGACATTCAGCTGTATCCGTTGTTTCCACAGTGGCTATGTATGACTCTGAGTCTTACCCGCATAGATAGCCCAGACCAGCACGATACGGAGCATGTATCTAAACTCTACTTTTGTTACCTTAACAACCATTCCTTATGATTCTTTGACGTTGTGTTTGTACAAAAGCAATATTATAAACAGGCAAAATATGGACAGAAAGTTAGAATACAGAAGGAGAGGTGAAAAAAGTCGATTGGAAGCCGAAGCCTCTCAGTATGAGCTACCACAGTCAGAAAATGGCCACCAGCCATTTTCGTACCTAGGAGCTTGTCAGAAGAGTGAACGTGGGTAAGCAATAGGTCTTTGGATTCATCAAGCTACATAGCCACTAGCATTGGCTGTCAGAAGCGGATATTGATCTTTCGCCAGCTCCATCCACATAGTGCACCCCGAACTGCCAGACAAGTACCCTTCGGTCAAATTCCACTGGGCCAATTGCAGAAGAGAGGTGCTCTAATCGTTTGCAAGATGATGTCGACATCCGAAAACACAGATTCGTATAATCATCCTAGCCCGACATGGAGCCTCGCCCGTATTGTGGTGACTTCTTTCCTTACGATGGTATTTTGCATCCTTTTCTTGATACATTTATCCTCTCATAGCTTGATATTTCCTAACCGGCGAGTAGGTCGTGATTGGCGTATCTACCGTTTGTTATTATCGTCTTTTCCACCACCCTCTCGCTAAGTTTCCCGGGCCGAAGCTTGCAGCATGTAGTCAGGTAGCACAATACCCTTAGTTGGCAGAAGAGGTAAAGCGCTGACATAAACCGGTATACAGATCTGGTTTATTCGCAAATGGGTTGGAGGAAGGTATCCATTTGCTATGAGACAGGTGCACGACAAGTACGGTGATGTGGTGAGAATTGCTCCCAATGAGCTGAGCTTCAAGACTCCTCAAGCGTATAAGGACATCTACAATCATGCAGCTAGCGGCAAATCCCCGTTTCCAAAGAGCAGATTCTTTTATGACCGAGGTACTTCTGTCAAGCATCCCGACATTGTATTCACCATCGATCCGGTGCAACATCGGCCCCAACGACGGTCCCTATCTCATGCATTTAGTGCAAGCGCCCTCCAAGATGCAGAAAGCACGATCATGTGGCACACCGGACTTTTTGCCTATCGGGCTAGCCAGCATGGTAATCGGCAGACTGGTGGCATAGACGTGTCGACTGTGTTCAACTGGCTCACATTTGACATTATCGGTAAAGGCAGATCTTGCGGCGCGGACCCAGTGCTTTCTCTGTACAGACCACTATAATACTAACGGGTACTAGGTGAACTAACATTTGGGGAGTCATTTGAATCAGTTGCCAAATGGGAGCCAAATATCTACGTCACCTTGCTCTTGGAGTTCACAAAGCACTTCACCATAATTCAAGCGGTTAAGCGCCTGGCTATACCAGAGAAAGTTCTGTCTTGGTTTATACCCAAAAGCCTGAAAGATAATATGGCCTTTCATGATGGTCTGACAAAACACAAAGTCTCCCGTCGCATTGACAGGGGCAGTTTTGGCCAGCGCAAAGACTTTTTCGCTCGCATCGTGAGCCGCAACGACATCAATCGTGATCACCTTGCGGAGCAAGCAAAGATATTACTGTTAGATGGGTCTGAAACCACAGCCACCTTCCTAGCAGGTGTCACATATCTCCTTCTGAGATCCCCTGCAATATTAGCCAAGCTGCAGAATGAAGTGCGATCTTCCTTCTCTTCACAAGATGAGATTAGAGGGAACTCCACCAGTAAACTCCCTTATCTTCGCGCCGTTATCGAGGAGGGTCTTCGTTTGTTCCCTCCTTTGCCACTGGGCCTTCCGCGGACTTGCCCCGGCGCGATAGTCGACAAATGGTATGTTCCACCTGGCACTGAAGTGTCAGTTGACACCTTTGTCATGTCTCATGACGCGCGATTCTTCCCTGACCCCGACAAGTTTCGTCCTGAGCGTTGGCTTGGGAAGCAGATGGCAAACGACAGAGAAGCTAGCCGCCCATTCTCGATAGGGCCTCGGGCTTGCTTGGGGGTCAACCTGGCCTACCTCGAAGCGAGATTGATTCTCGCTGTTATGGTATTCCACTTTGACTGGGAACTTGTAGATACAAGTTTGGATTGGTTTGAGCAGGTGAAACTAATGACTTTCTGGAGAAAGCCTCGATTGTTGGTCCGCTATCATCCACCAGGTTCACTGAAATGAGCTTGACGATAAGTGGAGGGACTGTTCCTCCCGATTCTTGGATACAGCAATGGTTATATCCAAATTATCTGTCCCTGTTAAATGGATCAAATCCTAGCTCATACGTCGTGGATAGTGATATCGTACATTCATTTCCTTTCGTTCGTCTCCATTCCATTATACCTCGCTCATTCTCTTGACAGGTAATGACTAAACGGTTCATGTCTACAGGGTTGAGACGAAAGAAAAGGAAAAGAAAAAACGCAAAAGAGGACGGCGCAAAACCGAGAGGAAAAAAAATGGGAAGATGTGAAGATTGATAATGGGACCAGCTACACGTTAGTCTTTTCTGTAGGGTAATGATAGTTACAATCTCAAAGACCCTCATTCAGTTTTATATCTATTACTTGGCCAAGGGGCTCAATCAAATCGTCATCACCTGGAAGAATGTTCAACGTTTTATAGATAGTTTAGAGGGACAAAATTAGTTATTAAATTCAACGTGATTATTTTCAATGCTATTATAGAATTATGCGAACGCAAATCCAGGATCTTCATGAAATATGGGAGTGTACCGCAGTAAACCATCAGATGCATAATAAATAGAGTAAGATATCGCTCATAGATGACCACTTCACCTTACATAAAGCTGCAACGACATCAACGAAAGACGTCATCTCTCGGTGTGATGTGCTATCATAATGTGTCGAACACAAGGTGCTTTTACGGGTACTGAAGCTATTCGGAAACTTTAGTAAGGTCACCTACTATGGATCCTAATGGATAGACACAGAAACCTTCGTTATACAAAGAGGCCAAAGGCCCCGTTTAAAGTGGTAAAAAAATCTACAGTGGACCACCAACATGAATGGTTAGAAAATCGACGTTATCAGAACTCACCACACCCGATGCGTCTTCGTTATTATCAGGATTGACATCGTCATAAGAGAAGGCGTAACCCCTTCCATCAATCTCATATTTATGGACAATCCGGCTGTAGTGATTGGTAGGATTTACTGTGTAATATGTAGCCTGGCCCAAACTTGGCTGTGTCGATCCGCCATCAAGTAAAAAAGTAGAGCGTACAAAGCCAGCACACAAACGTGGGATAATAGCGACTTTCAGCAGACTGTCAGTCTTTGAGATAGAAAAAGGGCCAGTATTGCATCCCCAAATGTCTTCATCATTAGGTTTAGAGAATTCACCCTCGTGTCCAACACACTTCAGCTTATGGTTTACGACCCTACATTTGGTTATCCCAAACTCAGATTGGGTATCTATCGCAAGATCTGACGTGGTATACTTCTCCCATACATGATCAACATAGGATTTCCAGTAGTTTCCAAATATTCTGGGGTCGACAACGTGTTGGTTGCCAGGAGATAGCACTCGGATGGGCTTTCCAGAGGTGTCCGCGATGCACAGTGAACTCCACTTATAACTATCCTCTTCCCTCTGCTTGACTAGGTCCTTACAGATCTTGATGACAGCACCTGCTTCTAGCCCCGCTGTAGTCTGTTTTCTCCCGTCTCGTTCAACAAGAGCCATCCCAAGAACTAATCCAACAAAATCAACATAACTTATATTTGCGTATAAGAGGTTATCGATGTATGTAAGCTCTACGAAGCCCCAGTTTATGTTTGCGTTTGGATCCCGGAGATTAGTAACGGATGGCTGTACTAAGCTGTTACTGCTACCCAGATTGACCACAAAGAACTTCAGGTCATCGCTCGAAAAGTAGATACGGCCAGAGCGAATGAATGATGGGAGATCTATTTTCAGTGATTTGCCTTGCACAGGAAGGCCTATGGCGAGATTCTTTGTGATTTTCACAGGTAGGCGTGACCCTCTTGCATCAGGATAAAACAGACTGCCATTCGGCAGGACGAAGAAGACCTTTCCATTGTAGTCTAAACCAGTCACGTAAGCCTTCATAGTGCCGTTACTGAAGTTGTTCACAAGTCTTATTGGTAGAGGGCGCGATGCTGATCTGTGTCCAAGGGGTGGAGGGTCCGCCGGCTCGGCGACGTTTCCGGAAAGCAGAGAGTTAATGTTAACCTCAAGATCCTCGAGCCCTCCCGGACTAACTTTGATAAAGCCTTCTGGAGTCAGAGATTGCCCATATCGAGATGCGATGGAGTTCGACGTGGCCACCAGTGACGTTTTAAGCATGAGCATCAGTACAAAGACAAGACACATGGCTGACAGAAGAGAGATAGAGGAAGAGATAAAACCTATAACGGAGCGCGATCCGCAGGGTAGACTTCTCCAAGTACCACTTCCCTCCGATTCGCAAGGGACGCCCGTATATTAATACAAATAGATGGTTCATGATTTCACTAATACCGACCGAATACTACAAACAATCAACGGCGGCGTTCCGTACATATGCAGCCCCAATAGTCAGTCCAAAAGCTCTAAAAAGTCGTCATTTCCATGGCAGATTTGGCATCCAGGGCAGCTACTTGATAACACGTCCAATACAGTCCACCATGCAACACCGAGAAGTTCTACCATCCTCTTACTTCTCCTTTTTGAAGAGAACATCTGCCCGCTGAATAACATTGTACTGACCGAGCTCTCGCCTGCCACGTGACACAGTAATTCCAGATGTCTTGGCAGAATGGTCATAACTGATACCAGATCCGACGGTGCAGTTTGGATCATGGCTTCCTGGAGGCGAGAATTGACTATTCGGACCATCGGAGGCTTCCCAGTCGTCCATTATCCCATTTGCATATTGTTCACATCTGCCGTTGAAGATGGAAATATAATCATTGCGCCGCTGTCTTCGAAGTCTAGGTGTGAGTTTTCTTGATGGCTTCGGATCCCCGCCGCGGTCAGATCTTGTTACGCGATATGGTCTTTGTAGATTAGAGCCAGCGGCGGACTTTTTACGTGTAGCTGGTAGTTTCCTCGGTGATTGGGTACGCGTGACTTTAGCAGTGTAGGAGGTCGTGACTTTTGTGTGTTTGTTCTGTGTTGAATGACGAAAGTGATAGCGTGCCGGTTGTTGGCTCGACTCCGTCGAGATGGAGCTGAGTAAGTCGCCGGGCGGATCAAAGTCAGCTTCGCTAGCAATGACCACCTGTGAGGATGAAATGTTCTGAAATCGTCCAGAAGATCTAGTAATTGCCATTTAGGTCGAATCTGGTCTGGTCGTTTTCTCGACTTGTTCTCGCAGTGTCTTTTACTGCAGCTTTCCAACGATTTCCGGATTAGCCAGTGCTGCCCCAAGTCAGTTGCTCTGGTGGTGAACGGCCGATTGTGGAAGCTGGGCGTAGAAGAGTTAGAAGAACCGGTCTGTTATTTGAATTGTGAGAAACTGCGAGGATTTATTCATTTGTACTCGGTTGCGAGTCGCCCAGACTCTCTAGTTCCTGGCGGGGCAGTTAATTGGCTACTGGTTAAGCGAGACGGCCGTGCAACTTGAGGAATGTCATATGGCAGAACCATAACATGTGATCAGATCCTTGTAAAGAATTTGACGCATCCATGTACATTTTCATTCCTATTGGAACGATTTTCGTCTTGCCCCGTTAAAACGCAACTATCGACCGAATAGTTATATTAGTAGCTGACGAAAAGGAGGGCCCTTGGATGATCAGATAGTCATGGGGCTAGTGGTCCCCCATTGCAGATTTGGAGATGGCTATATGGTTTGTTGTCTGAGCTTTTAGAAACCGTCGCAGGCATTCCGAAGGAAGTATAACAGACATGTTGCCATACCACCAGATATAATTATTCGTCGCCTGTCAGTTGTCACCAAAGACTGACCCCAACACTCTAGACGCCCAAGCTCTAGAGCGGGGGTGAAAACGAGATAAGCATTTCACGCCTGTGGCATTGGACTTTGACAACTAAAACCAGTCAACTACAATGTAGATTGTCAAGGCGCCATTATCTTTGACTTATTACCGGATGAACCATAGGGGAATCAGTTGCTGAACTGGCATTGTTATATCCCTTAGTGGAAGTTTCTGGACTTTGACAATGGCTGTTACTGGAGGCGAACGCTGTTGCGGTTGGCTATTTACCTAGGACATAGTCCATAGTACTGTCATCATGTCACGTATTTATGTTACTATCATGAAAGAGAAGTTGTGTATGTACTAATCCATGGAGACACACAGTCTATCTTTATAACTAAGCTCGTTGTCGAGGAATAGTAACGTGACTGACATGCACCTTTTGCGATTCGAATAGGCTGCTGTCTAACTGGACGGAGCCATTATCATGGTAGCTCTCAAATGATATTTTAATATAGGTGTTAAAGGTGAATCTTGGTCCCGGCCCTAATGCTGGTCAGGAAACGGATGGTTAGGGACTTACGATAAACAAGAACGTTCTCGAGCCTTTCCCATATTGGTTCATCTCTTATCGTTCACGTCAAAATCAGATATTTCTAATGTCATAAAAAAGAGCTTACTCCTCAAGTACTACCAACCTCAATTGAATTCAAAAAGCGGTTCTCCTGCCGCAACGATCAACATTTCCGCTCCGGGACAAACTACCCACTATACAATGAGTTACCATCCATTGAATAGGCCATTAGCAAGGTCTCTTCCCCAGAGAATGAAGGCTCAGCAGTAAGCACATCTGTTCTTGTTATTCGCATGACGATTTTTAGGTTTGACCGTGTGACCAGACAGTTTCAGCTGAGAGCCATTGATGTTCCAGTGCCTTCAAAGAATGAGGTACTGGTCAAGGTTCTTGGCTCATCAATCTGTAGCTCCGATAGTCTGCTGTTGGACCAACAACTTTTCTTTACTGGGCACCTAGAGCATCCAGTGAGGATGGGCCACGAGGCAACTGGAACCGTCGTCGAAGTCGGGGAGGATGTAGCCGAATTTACCGTGGGGGATTCTGTCGGATGCCTAGCCTTCAGTGGGTGCTTTGAATGTGCCCAGTGTAAGATAAAGTAAGTGCCCATGAAGTAGTTGCACACAACAACGATCATGGAGCATAGACGGACTAAGCTCATTATAGTTCAAACTACGGCTGCCCGAGCGGATCGAAAGTTCAAGGCTTCAACTGCAGCGGATATCTTCAAGAGTATATTGTTGTTGACGCTCGAAGTGTGGCTAAGCTACCTCACAGCCTAGATATCGCGACATCAGCTCCACTCTGCGGCGCAGGTGTGACTGCCTACAAAGCCATCAAAGAATGTAGCCCGGGAGAAGGAAAATGGCTGGCCATCTTTGGGGCAGGAAGCTTGGGAAAGATGGCAATACAATATGCGAAAGCGATGGGTTTCAAGGTAGTGGTAGTGGACATTGATCAGGATCAGCTAGATAAAGCAAAGCGGGTCGGAGCTGATTATACGTTCAAGCCAAGAGATCTTTCACACGACCGCGTGGCGGCTTTTCTGGAAAAGACAGGGGGTGGAGTCCATGCCGCAGTTAATTTTACATCCTGCAGCCAATCATACATCGACATGCAGGGCCTGATAAGGTTTAACGGCATCCTGTTGGTGGTGGGTCTTGCCGAAGAGCTGAAGGTAAAGCCTGTAGATATCAGCTTCAAGAGATTCGTTATCAAGGGGGCCGCCAATAGAACGACACAAGATTTAAAAGAATGCTTGGAATTTAGCGCGAAGCACAATATTAAAGCACCTCACAAGCTTATCAAACTAAGCGATGTTCCGCAGGCGATAGAAGCAATCCAAAGGGGCGTAGTTAGGGAACGCATGATTGTCGTGTTCTAGCCCTCAACGATGGAAAGAACGATTCTAGTCTACATGCGATCAAGCGCTGGGCTACCAGTCCTTTTGACCTTTTTTTCAGTTAGTTCAAACATTGTCATGTTTCAACATGACTTCATCATATGTGTTTATGTTCTAGAACTGTGTCTACGTAATCACTCAATCGCGAAAGCCGAACGCAAGTTGTCGGCGCGGTACTAGTGCAACACATGTCTTTGAGACATATACGGGCAGAAATAAACTATTATGAATTATACAGGAAGATATTCTCGATTCTCACGATCTTCTGATGTCAAAAATGTATTTCGGGATAATCAAGTATATATCTTACCCCCTGATTTTATACCCCCATAGTCTTTTACTCTCTGACACCCACCACCCAGCTATGGTATCAGCCTCTGTAACCCATCGCGAGGCTGCCTCGCCATAGATGGCCCTTACGTCACTCTTCAGTTGTTCTACTGACCATCTCTCTAGCGGTTCAAGCTCGAGTCGATCATTCTCAAGGTCCGTAAACCGCCACTGGGATGCGCGATCAAGAGGAATCACAAGTCTCCATGGCGCATCTGCAGACGTTACTGACAGCATGCTTGCCCCGCTGTTGACGACGCCAAAGTTCCATGCTCTGCGGCCATTCTGAATTGGCTTATATGGGCGAATAAGCGATTGGCCCTCGTAGTCGTGCATGAGATCAGACGCTATGGCGGTGTCCCTAGGACTGAGTGAGCCTGTGTTTACAAGCAAGTCCAATATCGTCGGAAGAATGGAGATCGATGTCGCATTCGCTTCGTACTGTACGCGAGGGATTTGAGGATGTCTGAACGTGATGGGCACGCGAAAGTTGCTAACATGAGCGTTCTTGTAAGTGCCTGTCTTGGTAGAGCTGTCCTCCTTGAATGCTTGTCCGTGGTCGCCGACGAGAACTACGAGAGTTTCATTGGCGATACCGTGATGGTCGAATAATTGCAGAAGTTCTCCAAGCCACGAGTCCGCGAAGCGGACAGTGTTCAAGTAGCTGTTGAAGTCCTTATGTGCCCTCATTATTCCTTTCGTGTTCATATACTCGACCTTTTTGAAGTTGCCTGGTAGCCCCCAAGGATGATGTGTTGTACTGGTAAAATGGGAAAGGAACATCCTCTTATTCTCCCGCTGCACCATTTGGATGAGGTTTCCTAAATGCGTCTTCAAAGTAGTTTCAGGGTATCCAAAGTAGTTGATCTCTTCCAGGTTGGACCCTGCCGTGATATTCCGCTGTAGGAAGTCCTTAGCAACAGTTTTGTCGATGCCCATTCGCTTTGTAAATACGTCCTGGCGATCATATTTATCCGTTATAGATTGGAAAGAAGCGGTAAGCCATTCCTGGTCTCGAAAGTCTTGTGAATCTAACTTGCTTTGTTTAATTTGGTTGAAGAGGTGCAAAATTTGTGGGATGCAAGGTTGATAGCTCTGCGCTTCGGACTCTTCAAAGTTATCGACAGGCAAAGGCCAGACCCCGCAGTACGCTGCAGCCAAGCTTTTGAAAGAAAGAGATGCAGGGGTGAAAGCACCTACAACGTTGATGCCACCAAAACCCTCCTGCGTCGTATCATTCCACTCTGGTGTCTGTACCTCAGGTACGTTGGAGCCATCTGACCGTATCCAACGGGCAGGTTTGCCAGTAATCTTTCCTGCCACAGGGGTCAAGCGGGACAGGATGGTGTTCACTTCATCCTCATCTTTCAGTCCCTTGTGCGACTGGAGGATGGCCCTGTGGATATCAGACCCCTGCTGTAGGGGAAATAGTTCCTCTCTCGTGCTTTCCATTATGATGAGGGCGATGTGCTTGATCTTTACTGCCCCAGCACTGAAAGCATGGCTCAGAATCTCCAGAATCTCTTCGTTCTGGTTGGTAATTCTGAGGGGATCCTCCACTGGGTTGTAGAGCATACCACTAAGCTCTGGCTCGGGGTAGATGCCTTCGTGGCTACTACCATTTGCCAACTGTTTGCCACCTTGTCTGGTATCGATGGGTTTCCACTTGTAAAACCCGCTAGAAGGCGTCTCAGGCAACCATGTTGGAACGCGGTCTCGATAGATTTGACCCAGAATGCTGTTTCCACCTGGCGCCCACCCTTTGAAGTAACCTTTAGACTGTTCCCAGTATTTTCTCTGGATAAGGTCTGGAAAAGGCCAAGGTTGGCTGGTATTGTGATGAATGCCAATTTGGCTGTTACCGTCGCTGAATCTCAGAAACTGCAGCAATTTGATTGGCAAGCTCATAGACATATCTGTATACGGTGAAGACGGCCGGAGGTAAGCTGTTGAGCTCAGGTAAAGAAGAAGTGTTAGAGTCGTGACATCTGTGCGCTTACAGGTCCTCCTTTTTCCGGTCCGTCTCCTGACTCCTGGGTGGTTGTATTCCCATGCGGGTCTTTCCATGTTTTCATGATCATAGGCGTCTTCGATATCCAAAGAGCCAGGACGTTGTTGGCTGATCTTCCAAGCATCCGATACTTCTTAAGCTATGAGCGGAGGACCGTAAGATCGACTTGTAGTGCGAGTTACTTACTAGACGACAGATATTTCGTAGTCACGTCTAGAATATTGCCACTATGCCGATACAGGATGTCTCGGGTGAGCCACGAAATGCCCAAGATGAGAACAAAAAAGATAACAGCAGATTTGGAGCCGCTCAGCAAGATCCTGATGGCATCATTGTCGTAGACATAGCTTTGTGCACGTGTCCAGGTCACCTCAGTTCCAGTTTCGTAGTAGAAGCTCGCATGGAAGATTGTTACACCAAGAAGGGCGATCCTAAATATTCGTCAGCAGTTATTTTCCAAAAGCATTTGTATTCGTCACGTACGAGAAAATGCGCGCTGCCAAACGGCTTAAGTAGGTGATTAATGTCCTTCTCCGTGACAGAAATAATCTTGATAAGCAGACGACAGCTGCGTCAGGAACTAGCAGTGACGGTAAGAATAGTAGCAGGGCCGGGTACGATACGGTTCCCAGGTATGTTCGTAAATGAATCAGCTTGGTAAGGCACGTGCAAACATAGATAATGGAGAAGCTGAGTGAGACGTCCATCGTACATGCACAGTAAGGCTATGTGAACAAGCGATGCGGGACCTTGGCAGCAATTCGGAGAAACTTTATCTTCTACGAGACCAAAGCACAGTATATCGACATCGGAAAAAACGGAATTTGCTATAGGTTCGTGGTGGACATACGTAGCGGCTCACAGTCCTGAAACGGCCCCATGCGACTGTTCACCTTTCACACAAAGCACATACAATGCAGGTTGCTTTTGGCTCATGAGACGCACTATGCCAGGTTTCGGGGTTTGATCTGGTTGGTGTAGACAGTCCTACAGACCTGCCGTCTATGAGACGCCAGAAGCCATCCAGATTTGTTGATAATTGGATTGCAGGCTAAGCTTCAATATCCTTCTGCAACGCTAGGAGCAACTGTAGAAGACCGGCTTTGATCTGGGTCGATGACACTCTGACAGCTCTGGATGAGACCCAAGAACGTGGTGAAGGTCGCAGTTTTGTTTCCAGCCAGTAACTTGGATCTCAACAAAGCATGATATAGTTGTTCAGCATGAGCCTCTTTGAGTGACATCATGCCTACAACGTCCACCATCAAACCACAAAAGCTTTGATTGTCAAGCTCTGAATACTTGTTATCGAAGTGATGCCAATAGACACTTTTGCCACCTCCTGCCGCCTCCAATAAGCCATGACAAAGCGCTATTAAGTGCTCAGCTTGAGTAAGGTCGACAGATTCTGGATCTAACCCTTCTTCACCCTCAAAGAATATTTCCAGGATCGAGACCTCATCGCGTGCCAAGAGGGCCCAGGCTTCTGGGCTACTATAATCGGCCAACAAGCTTAGAGCAAGGATCTGAAGGTGCAAGCAAAACGTAGATACGCTTGACCTATCGGCTTTCTGAAAGGATACAGAAGTCAGTCGCCGCGAAGGTTTATTCGCCGTGCTAGCGTTCAGGTCCAAAGGGTCATGTAGAACCTCTGCGTACCTTCAAATTCTCCCTGAATGCGATCCATTTGGCCATTATCATTTCTGCATCTTTCTTCCGACTTTCAACCTCGTTGGATTGTGAGGCTATGTGGGACATGTTCTCCTTGCTGTGTTCGAGTTCAGAGACTGTCTTGTCTACAAGATACGCGCAAAAGTCAATAATCAACGTTGATGCTAAGAATGATATCGAAAGTCACAGGCCACCCCGAACTTTCCACATGAAGGTTCTAAATGAAGAATGAATGTATGCTTGATACAGTCCCG